>JAZHYW010023992.1:0-201872 GCA_037355805.1 Ixodes ricinus
TACCGCCAAGCCCGGCGGAACAATCAAAACTTAACCGAAATCGTCTGAGGCCGACGCCTCATAAGGCTCTTCTTTCCGAGCGCGTGCTCTCCCATGCCAGCGAACTCAGACGGAGCAGCCTCCATACCGTCTGCGTGCACACAGCTAGGATGGTCTGCCTTCACTACATGGGCTGTGCGCTATTGTCATACACGGAACCGCATGACCGTATACCTGCTCCGGCGTTCCACACGCTCATCTGTGACCAGCGGTGCGCGACCCACCACACGGGAACGCATCGAGCCACATCTTTGTTCATGAAGTTTGCGAGCCAGGCGGGTGGACACCGTGCCGACAGCAAGCAATGAGACGCCGGCTCCGGGCCGCGAGAGAGCGTAGGCCTAACAGACACAGCCGCTACCTGGCACCGTGGCGTCGATGGCCATGGCGGCAGCGGGGACGCCCTGCATCGATGACGCTCCCGGAGGGTGGACGAAGCGCCAGGCTGGCCCGCAAGTAGCTCGCTGTCGCTCCACTCCGCCTCTTCGTTCATAATGGGCCCGTCGCTCTACCAATGTGGACGGAGATACTCGGGGTCAAACGTCCGGTGGAGGCCCTGGCGGGCGGTCAAAGCGCGATCGCCCGTCACCTTGTCGAGTTGGGAGAGCCACGTGACCCAACGCTGCTGCGGGATGGTCTTATCGGGGAAACACCGTTACCGGGAACAAGTCAGCTAATCCAGCAGCTGGCCTTGTTTACCCAAGATGGCGCGCGGCGGCAAGCGACAGCGTCATTACGGTAGCGCCGTTCCTGGGACGCTGCGTCTCGACTACAGTTAGCTGGCGCGCATACACGCAGCACGCCCGGGCTTGAAACCGGACGCGGCGGTCCGGTGGAGCGTGTGGAGCCCGGCGGGTCACCAGCCGCGCAGGACCTCCTCGGCGGCCATGAGGTGTGCCGGAGAACTGCGACTCCAAAGCGCATCCCGTGACTTCATTTCCCCGTTGAGCGCGCGTGGAACCAACCACAGCGTTCGACGGAGGGAGGCGTCCAGCGAATGACAAGGCCCGGTACGGTGTCCCAGGCGCAGATGGCTATTCTGGGACGTTCCGGCCCGTGGGAACTGGAGCAGTATGCGATTCCGTGGCCTGCACGAGTGCACCACCTGATCCCCTGAGGGAAGCGTCGACGGCGATCCGGTGTAGAATGCACTCTGGAAAAAACATCGCGTGTAGCGCCATGCAGCTGTATAAGACCGAACGACCAATGCACTCCGAGGGGCGAAGCATCAGCGAATGACGATGCCGAAACATGCGTTTAGACCGAAAAACGCAGTCTGAAGTTGGGACATTAGGCAACGCATGCGTGACGTGCTGCAGCTTCTTTGTATTCGCATCCCGGACTGCGTTTTTTGGTCTGGGGTGATGGCAGCCGCGACGATATCGCCGAGCTGCCTCCGCGAAGTTGCAGGTGATTGGCTCTCCGAGTGCTGTAGTGGCGGGTACGTGGACCTGCTTGGGTGCTGCAGCCAGTGATTAGGAGTCATTTCTAGAACATCAGCGACGCAGGCCAAAACTTTTTTTGGTTTGATAACTGAATTTAGCACGGAAGGACTGAACATGTGGAGCTGCAGGCCTAACACATATCGCGCTTATAGGCCGTTTATCAAAGCCAATGTTCATGGGACCCGCGATAAACTTACTGAAGCGCCCAAAGCCAATACGCAAAAACAAAATCATTTACTGAATATGAACACACTAAAGGCGGGGAATGACCATGCATTGCAGCATTCTTGATGGTTGTCTTCCTGTAACTGAGTGTTGTGCGGAAAGAGTGTTGCAGAGAGGGCTGTGATTTCATCATTGATTGCACAGTTACAAGACGCAATAGTTTATTGTAATGGCTCGGGTATAGTAATCGCGATGCCTCAAACATTACCTTCATTTGGGCAGCGGTAGAACATAACGATTTCATCAAGGGTACCTATACTGTAGAAAAGGCTGGTGAAATATAATCACGTCTCGTTAATATGACCCTTTTAATATTGTCGTTATAGTGGTCACATTTCGGGGATTTAACCGGGAAAATGGTTGATGGACATGGACGATTTGTTTCAAAACGGAGGCGTCCATTACGAGACATCACTGTAGGTGAAGAAGAGTTTGACGAAACTCCTCTCTACTTCCACCAAATAATAATACTGCCTGTATCTTCAATGGGAATGTTTCGCCACCGATGGATAACGCAGTACGATTTCTTACGTGGACTTCTTCTTCACGGCACCGGAAATCATGCCGCACAGTGCGCCCAAGTATATACCTAGATCATCTGTCTACTGTGTCAGCTCCTCAGGGTACCTCAAAGGTTCCCTCAGTTCTCCCTCGCCTTTCCCGCCTATGGATAGTACCAGTTTCATAGAGGACCATTGATGCTTAATATGAGTCAACACCTTTATATACTGCATATACCTATTTGCACCTGTTTTATTTCACACAATCGAGGTGTGTTTCCGAGATTGAGAACCTGCCCCAGATGGGAGGCTGGGAAGTAATTTAAGTACATTACTTTAAGGGAGGTCTAGAATATTTGTACTTTACTTGAAGCATCCTTATACTCTGTTTAACCTATGGATCTCAGAGGGTATACATAAGGGGCGAGGCCTCTGCTCTGGGCATGGGTACAGCCTGTGACAGAGCATTGCCAACGCCATGAGCTATGCTGAGTCTGCGCCGCGGTATAACATAAGGTGAAATCGAAGTATAAAGTATACGTACATGTATTTACTTAAGGTATTTTTCTTACCGGGAAAAGAATTTATTGTATACGTTTGCTTGTTAAATTTGGTCTTGTTAAATTTGATTACAAATGATGTCGTCAACTATGAAGCCACTATCTAATATTCGCCGCCATTTCAAAATAACTAATCTACTCTAAGTCGCATACAGTTAAGCAAATGCGGCGGTTTGACGTGCCACCAATCTAGCAATGTGCCTGCAATTTCGACACTCCGCATCTTGACGTGCAATCCGATTAACACAATGCTCTCCGCGAAAATAAACAAATAAAACACTGCTCTAGTCAAATCATATTTTACGCGCGAATGAGAGCCCGGTACGTCTAAGACTTATATTGATTTCGGCCATTCGAGATCTTTGATGCACCGGTACCCGATTATACGGCGTTTCTTCTCACAATGTTCCTCCGCTGTGAAACACTGTCGAAGTCAACCTTGAGGTTTTACGTGCCAAATCAATGGAGACGGGGCACGCCCATTTCGCAACGGAACGATTCGCCAGGTGACACGTGAAGACGGCAGTTTCGATTGTTTCCGCGGAAGAGATTGCTGACTATTTTTTATCAACTAAATTTGTCTGATAGTAATATAAAGCAAACAGGGTTTATGAATACTGCTGATGCGTGAAAGTTTCACATCGCATTGCGTCTCGGTGCTGAGGGGGGGTACGCTGACATAACATATCCTATATATATATATAAATAGTCAAAAATTGACATTTTCCGAGATGCACATTGATTATTGTGTTCATAAATTTCCACATATATTCAGATATTTTGTTAATGTCTCGCCAAGGGAATTTATCAGTCTCTCACTTAATTCGGTTCTTCTATATAAATATGTTTAGTATAAACGAATTTAGGGCGATTTAATATAAATTGATGTTTTGAATGATGAAGATATGAATTAATGGATATATGGACAATGATATTCGGCAAATATGTTACTAATGATCACAGGCTATGACGAATCACACTAAATTCATGTCAGAATAATGACATAATCGGACACTTAGGCATATTTTTGTGTATGCTATATCAGTCAATTAAATTAATAAAACATTGAAGCTTGAACGATTTCAGACAGAAAGTGTCTTAATAACGATCTCAAATAAAACATTACGGATGCGTGAGCTATAATCTCGTTTCTGCCCCCAAGAACTATATGAGCTTCATTATTAAATCACTATAAAATTTAGAAAGAGTCGTAGGATAACAAAGTGAATACTAACGAAAATTCGCAATAAAATGCGCTATAGTACAAATTCAAAACAATAGAAAGTGAAAATTGAAAATTTTAAATCTTATCGGAACAACTAAATAAAAGAGAATTTCTGAAATGCTAGAGAGTACTACAAAGTTCTTGGTGTAGTAATAGAATGTCGACATTGCATGACTTAGTAAAATGTGTGCCCAAGAACAATTTTGTTTTTATCTACGTTGATGGCGGTAGTTTATTTTACTGGAGAAAATCGCTACAGAGTTTATATATGTGATGCCACATATAAAACTTGATAGTTAAATATAATGCCTAAGAATTACCGCCTATACATGTTTTTGTCATATTCTAATTAAGAAATAAATATGTCTAAAATTACTGAAGATTTTACTCCTTGTACTACATTTAAAAATCCAGGTTTTCGTTTTAGAAAATGTCATGGACGATCATATTAATTTCATTGTATCTAAAGATTAGCTGCCGTTTGTATTTTATATCGTCATAAACATATTTGCGTCTTAAAATAAAGTTATTATTATATAATTAATTATTTATTTCAGTATAAATTACGGGCTATCTTATAAGGCCATAATTATATGGGTTATATTACTCCATATGTTAATCTTAAAAGATATTTATATTACAAAAAATATTAAGAAGCATTCTTCATGCGCTACGCTGGATTATCTAATGAACATTGTTTTCAATCAACGTAATGAACATTTTTATTTGCCGAATGTTATGTTCAAATAAGGGTAGAAAATTAATTATTCGAAGTTGATTTAGCAACCTAACAAAAAAATATGACGCACGCGAACTGTAGACCATTGGGAAGTACTATAGAATAATTTCGACAATAGACTACAATAAGAATTTTCCGACTACACTGAATAGTTGAGTAGGGAAATATAAAACTTAACTATACTGCATCAAACCAAATCTAATAGAAGCTATGTTTATATTAATTATCTTAAACCAAACGAATAGAAGAAAAGGCTACTTTGGGGTTGAAGTTGTTTGCCGCGTTTTACTAATGCTAGTCTGTTCAAATATTTGCATTGTTGATAATGACATTAATGAATTTTTTCCGTGTAAGGGGTCTCTTCATGTTCTCATTTATGTCCTAATATTTGCAAATTTAGTTGCCTGTAGCCCAATCTCAAGAGTAGGTTTGGGACTAAATAGATGTCTTGTCGGTTTTCAGTAACTCAATTGTTCCATGGGTAGTATAAGCATTAGCGCACCACAGCACCACAATTGTATTATTTGCACGTGCGTATTTTATTTTGTACTGTCAGGAATGAATGTTGCTAATATTTGCTAGGTCAATAATCTCTGAGCGTGGAAAATTTCTCGCCACGAGGATATATTCCTCTGAATACAGATTGAAATGTAGAGAGCTTGCACAACGGTGCGGCTAGCCTGGTTGCGTTAATTGCCAAGTACGGCGATTTGTTACTACAGGTTCCTTGAAGATAAACAAAAGCCCACCAGTTTCTGCTCCGGCTCGTTCATGCGAGCGTTCCAGTTCAGTTTTCGAGCATGTTGTCGGGAAAGTGTTTATGGGAACTGACGAGGAGAAGTGCCATTAGCGGAGTTTTCAGCGTGAGCTTTTCAGTATATTTCCATGTCTTTCATTTGTGCGACGGGGTATCAGATTATTTTGTATGCATGGTTTGCACTTGATGTTTATGCACATGCTGGTGGTCATTTACTTGTTCTTGCCCAGAAAAAAATAATTTGCAGTGAGAGCATGTTGCAAGTATGCGCTCGGCAGCGTGCTGAATAACAGCAGCTGATGTGGTCAACTTATTAATTGTCAGGGTTAAGAGCTGTCTCTAAAAGGGCTTACGCTCCAGACTGAAAGAGTGTAATAAAAGTGACATTGACTCTGCAAATCCAAATGCCCGGCATAGGTCGTTGTTATGGACGAAATTACATGGCACGGTTTTCGCTACGAAAATCTGACCGTTCAAAAATCAGGCAGATTTAAATTTAAAATCACAGATATAAAAGTTGAATGTCATATAAGGTTTCCGATTATATGCGCCGGTATCGCTCGTTTCTTTGTTCACGATTTTCGGCTCTTCAAGATTTCGCAGTAGACGAATGCAGAAGTATGCTGCCTACAATTTCGCCGGTGCCAAGTGCAAATGTTTGACCGTGAATTACATGATATTCTGACATCGCATTTGTCATTATTTCATTAAGAATTTTAAGATTTTCCAGTGGGGTGCGATGTAAATATGGTTTATCGAGTGCCCAAGGCCGATCAGCTTACGATTTGCCCATTAAAGATCGCATTAAATCTGCGAGAAAAAGTATTTAGGCGAACGGTTGAGGATCCCAAATTTTGTTCGCTATGCGAAAAGTGTTGTATAAATTTCGTTGTAACTCATCGCGTGAGAGATTCTGTGTTTCTTTCAGATTTCGCGTTATTCCCCAGTGTTAAAGAACTGATAAAATATAAGGTGACATAGACCAAAATACAAATGCGTGTTGATGAGCATTTATCCATGAATTTGATGTTATACAAGGGGGAAAGTTGTGAAATGCGATAGGATATGCAATTTTTATCACAATAATAATAATCAGCATTTATTTCCGATGGCGGGCGATTTGTTTCATGGGGTTTGCACTATGCTGGTAATGCACTTTCAGGTCGTCGTCGTAATTGATCTTTGGTGTGATGCGGTTTGATTTTGTACATTTCACCCCTTGTAATTAAAGTTAAGAAAAAAAAAAATAATTATTGCGTGGTGTCTTTATATTATATGCATCATTTTTGTCGCTGTTTAAGATTCGGCCAGTACAGAGGCCAGCAGCCAAAGGGAAAAAGGAGTGTAAATTTCAGAAATGGTTTTCATCGTTGAGACGACAAGAACATCTTCATAATTAGATATCAAGAGGGTTTATTGCTTACAAGAAAAATGTTCATGTATTCCATGCATGAAAACCATACTTAGCAACGCTTGTTTGGACTCCACGCCATGTTGTGACGTCATTTATTACGGGTCACTTCTAGTTCTTTAATAAATATTTGTTATCTTAAGTTTTTCACTAGCAAAAGTTCAAAACATTGTGCACGTTTTGTAGGCCAAGTCTAAGCTCAATGCTTGAACAATGAGATGTTGCAAGTAAAAATAGATCGCTGCGGTACACCGCGCACATGATGGAATGCAATCCCGAGGTTCACTGAAAGTTAAAAACATATTAGAGCTCACTAGCATCGTCTCCAGCGCCAAAGCCACAAGCCCGGAATCGCGAGTATTGCGACGTAAACGGCATCACTTCGTGAAACGGCATCGAGCTTCCAGGCCACAATTTATAATGTCGATCCATTCTCACCATTAAAATAGAAATATTGGGAGCTATGTTGAAATATGATACGTCAAATGATTGAATGAAAGCCCGAAATATTGAAAGAGGCAAACACATGATTTCAACGCGAATGTTATTAATGAAACCAGTCCGGTGCCGGCGCAATAACGCGGAGCAACGGCGAGAAACTGAAAGCTCGGCGCGTGGCGGCCTGATGCTGACTGGCGATAGTCTGCACCGACTCGCGCACTCACACTGAGTCACCACAACGTTCGCTGACTGCCCATGGAAGCCAGTCTGTACTTCAGAGCGCAGCCCTTGTGCGTCCGTTTCCGGCTTGAGCGGCGTCGTGCCGTCGCCGTCGAAGTGCACCGCGCGTTGATGGACGCTCTCCATAATGTCACACGCCGACGTCATCAAGGTCACGGGTCGTCACCCGTGACGTCACACGGTCAATAGCGAAAACATCCTCGCCAAATACGGGAAAATTTCCCGCTAAATCCTTAGCGGGGAATTTCGTGGAATTTGGCGAGTTTCGTCGTTAAATCGAGGGGAGCAGAGGAGGGAGGAGAAGGAGGGTTCACTACGTACCCCTCCTCAAGAGTTTCCGACCCAGAGATCGCTCGCGCATGCTGACGGAGAGTCGCCATTCTCGTCCGCTTGGTTGCCAGACAGTGCCTGGTTAGGGCTCATTCCTCCGTTTTCCGTCGCGGCTAGGCTTCATAGTCGTCATTCACACGCGCAGCTATAGATTGCACAAATAACAAGCAAAATGGTTCAAATGCCTTATAGAGTTTCAGCAGCCTTGTAGAGACGAAAGCACCTGATGTCAGTCATCTATCCTTTTGCCCCAGCAAAGCCCATGACGCGAATGTTCGAGCAAGGGTTGTCATCGCGACGGCGTGACATTCTGCTTAACTAAAAATGCAGTAAATGTATCGATGATGGTAAATTGAAATCATTAGGAAAATGAAAAAAAAAAAACGCAAAGGAGACAGAAAGAACATAAATTTTCAGGCTCCGCTCTGTCCTCTCCTCTGCGTCTTCCTCTCCTACCCCAGTCTCAGTTTAATAACTGAAAATCGAGCGCGATATGAATATATAGACTTCTGAAAGATGTCCTATTCTGTCTCGATGTTCTTCTTTCATGCAATCTCGCATATCAGCTTCAATTATCATACCACCAGAACAGCTCGCCTGCATCAGGAATATATTTCCGCGAACATTAAATGCGCACGCGAGGTTGTGCGACGCAATCATTGCCGGTCTGCGGCAAGAATAACAATATAAATTCGGTTGCTGCTATACGTTTAGTTTTCCGCCACGTTGCGCGAAGAGCAGGTCACTGGCATGCGTTACGGAGAGAAATCGATGGAATGCCTTGGTAGCTCACCGCATTCTCTGTTTGCTGGGGCCATTTTACCGAAGGTTTCTCAACAAAAAGAAATCTTAGAGAGATCGTCTCTAATCATCACTGCCCTCATTTTTGCAGGCAGTCTCTTTGCGATATCAAGATCGCCTGATTTACCGCCCGAATGAGCGACTCAACATGACGTCAGACGGCGAACGCACAACTTTAATATTAATACATCAAGGAGAAGTTAAACAGCTGATTGAAATACAAGTCACATAATATTGGGTTGTACTGTTGTCACTTTCACAGTCTGCGACTCTGCTTGAAAGCCGACTCTTCTTTGTTGCAAGTAGACTCGAGCGGCAGTCGGGTGTCTACTCCATCCCCGGCAAAAACGAACTTGCAGCCGTAGACAGTGGCTTTTGTAAATTTTCCAGGGGCCTTAATCTTGGGTACTTGGCGGTGTCGGCGAAGGATACCGCCTAATTTGAATGCCCGCTGTCTGGTTTCAACAGATTAGCGTCAAAATAAGATAAAAAAACGAGCTGCTCGAAATACGGCGGCTGCCCAAGCTCTTCGCGAAGTGTTTCTATTATGTTTTCCAGGTCGACTTCGAAGAAGGCACGCGAAACGAGAACAGAAATACACGTTCAGAATGGTGAAAGATGGAATTGCATTTATGCAAACACATGGAATGGGAGATACGTCATTTCGCGGATCTTTATTTGATCCCGAGCCACCATAGCGTTCTCGAGCGATTTCCGCGGCGCTTGTTGTCGTAAATTCAGTCTATGAAAGGTCACAAACTGTAGCGGTTTCATTCTTCCTGTTATTTTTGGTCGCTACTCCCAATTCCAAAATTTTGTCCGTCCGTCTGTCTGTCTGTCTGTCGGCTTCCGCCAAATTTAAAGGGGGAAAAAAAATAATGCGACGTATATCTTTGATATTTGCATGTCAATTCATTTTCGTTTTCAGATTTAGCGGGAAATTCGTTTGTAGCTAAAACAAATTCATCCAGTTTCCAGTTCTAGCGGGGAAATCGACATCAGCGTTACAAGTGATATACTGTCCAGCTAGTTACTAAATTTTAGAGGGAGCCCACGTCTTGTGACGGCATTTAACGGGGAAATCGTCACGTGACCTATACACCATCTGGTGTACCCCTGCTTACCTTAGCGGGAAAATATATTACGCATCACGCCATTGTTCACTTTGTCTTATTTTTTTTTTCTGGGAAGGTTTGGGAAAATTAAATTTATTTCAACGGTCTTGCAACACCTGATGTACCGGACTGATACGTTGGTTTATTGACGTGCAATTAAATCCAGGAAGAAAAATTTGTCCCAGCAAATGCACCAAATGCACATGTGCGCTGTCGCTATATGTATGCATATATTGTTCTGAATGTTTCCTTTCAAACTCCTGAACTCCAGAGTTTCTTTGCTTGCCAGTTCCGACATTCTGCGAGGACAATCGTTCTTCGCAATGGGCATTGCTCGTGACATCTAGTTGTTCTGCGTATAGTTTAAAGATATCAATCTTCTCGAAATCGCATCTGATTTGTTGACTAATTATATGATACGGCGTGCTTCACAAAGATCCCTGATATGCTAAATTCTTCCAATGTCTAGAGCGTTGCACGACAGTATTCTTCATTCTTTCATTCTGGCAAGGTTTAAAAAAAAAACATTATAAGTATGATTTGAGCATCTTTGCATTATTATCATTATTATTATTATTATTATTATTATTATTATTATTATTATTTCGGGGTGGAGAATGTTCTTATCAGTCATCATTTAGATACTGAGTATATATTGCTTGATGTTGGAACAAGAGGGGAATGTATATAAAAATACGGAGGATCTAAACTGCTCATACGTCTTTCGGGTTGCGAGAAGGGAGAAATTTCACGCGCACCAATAAGCTCTTCAATGTCATATTGTATTTCATGGCCGCATTTAGAATCGATTTGATGCTGGCGGCAGACGCCATTTAATAGTCACAGGCATGTCTTCGTCCTCTCCGAGTGCCGTTGTTTCATGTCACTTTCGCGCCTGATCGGGACACCGGATGACCATGGAATGCTGTGCGTTGTTGTAGTCTGTTGTCTCGGCATTCAGAAATCCGGAGGAGACGATGAGTTCGATAAATATATGTACACTCGGAGACGAACGATGATGTCGTCACGCCGGGCTACAGCTCCGACATCAGCCCGGCGCCGCGTTCTCGGCGCAGTTCTTCGCCCTGCAATGGGCTCTGCCGGGTCTGAGACGATTCGCGCACGTACCACTCAGCTCAACTTATCTCGAGGCGGGCCGGAACTGTCCCGGAGCCCACGCTCCCGACACTTCCATTTTCCGGCGGGGCGGTCAGTCTGCTCCGCCCCGGGAACAAGGCTTGTTCATTCCCCATGCGGGAAAATCTGCTTGTTTCGGCTGGCCGCTTTTCCGCCAAAGGGAAAACTATATACCGGCCTCCAGGCCGCTCAGCTCCGCATCTCGCCGCTTCGAACTCTTCATTCTTCGGCCATCCTTACAGACGGAAAACTTATCAAACACATTGCGCGTGGGAGTCCGAGAGTATTATCAGCTGCGTGAGAAAATTCGTCGATAACAACGACGTTGTTCAAGCAATGTTGTTCGTCTCACATCTTTCGACCGAGAGAGACCAGATCTGCTTCAAAACTTCTTAAAATTCTCATTTGTAGCGCCATTCGAGGTGATCGTGGAACTGCATTGCCAAGAGCGAATTTTGCGGCATTTTCGAGGTCGAATGCGCGTAATACCTATGAGAAAGGCCGTATATAACGTTCCAAAAGTTTTCGGAGGCAAGAGCAGGTGATATCAGCGGGAGAAAATAGGCCATGCCGGATCGTCACGGTTACTGCAACCTGATAGATGGCGCCACTGCAGTCCTCTGGTTTAAGAGGTTGTGGTGAACCAGATTTGGCGTCGCAAGAGGTGACATGTTCGACTAGCTTTTCCAGCATGGCCACGAAAGGCCGGAGGCAGCGATTGGTGACAACGGATGAGAGGAGAGCCATGATGGCGCTTCGCGAGGCGCGCTGAGTTTTCCCGAGCGAACAAGGTGTCTGGCCCCGCCGCTGCAGCTGCTGTGCTGATCAAACTGCTGTCTGAGAATTTTGCTCCTTGTTACCAGATCCCAGTTTGTGACCGGGCACTCTATGGTCTTCGTCGATTGCCAGGGTTTTGTGAGTATAGAGGAGGCCATGCCTGAGGCCTATCATTTGCGTTTCCTTGCTGTCAGCGCCATAATCGCATGGGGTTATCATCATTATCATCCATAAAACCACGAGCGTTCCGGCGGGCATTACATTGGCGGGGTACTATTAGAACGACTGCGTATTGGCTGACCTGAGCAGTAGTGGCAGGATGCAGTTCCATTGGCAATATCAGACGAGGGATCGGTCGATAGTTAAGAGCGGAGTTTAAAAGCAGCAGGGACATATATGGGAAAGTGATTGATCCAGAATTGTCGGGTTCTGCGACTTAAAGAAAATATTAAGATCCATGGATGCGTGCCAAGAGGAAAGCATCTACGAGCCAATTTAGTGGAAGCTCAAATATTGTGCGAGGATCTTCGACATGGCGTTACGAACCAGGGCGGTACATGGCGAAATATTGTGATTATAGATATAGCGTAGTATTGAACATTTGTACTTTTTGCATTGAAGGCGAAGGGATTGTTTCTTTTTAAAGGCAGCGACGGAAATATCGCTGGGAAAATGAAGATCACTAGCACATTAAATGGGCAGTGGCATAAGTCCAGAAAAATAAGTTTATTTTTCTCTTTTTTTTCCGTAGTGGCGCTATCGTCAGACAGAGTGTTATTTTAAGAAATTATATGGTTCAAACTTTTTTTTATTATTATTTTTTTTGTTGGGGTGTATGCAGTCATTTATTAGAGTGTTCAAGAATCCATCCACATCTATATCTGGCATGTTTTGCAAACAGATGGGCGGGTTCGGCCCCATGCCGCGAGGGGGTGGTGAGGGGCTTAGAGTACTGGAAGCTCGAGCGGCACCTCCTTGTTGCCGCTTACGTTTTATGTGCGCGACCACTCGTCACGGGACTGGCTACATGATCACGGGTAAGGTGCAGCTCCTGTATTTGTGACGCGGTTGTTCGGCAAAGTGCGGCACGACGATCATGATGTGCCAGTTGCCTCGACGATTTCGCTTTTCCGCTAACTGACGCAGGCCTAAGAGGCTGCCTGCGTCTATTTGTTCGCTAAACATTAAAGGGCCATCGCGATCTACGAAATAGCTCAGCAAATGATGATGCGAAACAATTCGTTTAGACCAATGTGCTCATGCCTGCTGCATATGCAGTAAGCGTCACGTGGTTTAGACCCAGGAATACCTGCGCAGAAGCACAGCAACGCTTGCATTGCGTAATGCCACAGCAGACTTAATTTTGAGGTCTAAACAGATGTTCACCATTTGCCGGGAACCGATTTTGTAGATCGCAGATTGCCATTTGATATTTTTTTGCGGGTGTGCAGACGCGCAGGTTCCAGAGTGTATAATGTGAAGATACGAAACGACACTTTATTTTTGCGCAGACGTTCTGATCATCTAAGTATTAACATCTGTGATTAGCACAAGCCATAATGCTGCAACTGATCACCGGATTCAATCTCGATTGATAAACTTGTTTTTAGCACGAAATTTCGCATTTCAGTTTTTTTTGAACGTTGACTAAATCTAAGCGCCGTTCACTATTTGCGTAAATTGAGTAAGAATACCAGATCATTTTTATTTTCCGGTTGTAAATGTGTGACGAGTTTTGTAGATCCGAAAATGCAGCGCATCGGACGTGGATAAGCACCGTGGGAAAGTTAAATTGCTCCAGTAACCGCATAATCACTGCAATTTTTAGCAAGGAAGATCCTGCGATCTTCAGCAATCGATGATTCTACAAACGAGTTTCATCCATTTTATCCTTTCATTTGAAGCATCTTTGCTAGATCGCACTTTTTTTTTTAAGTGGAGTGAACTGTTACCAAGCATTGAACCAGTCATTCAGAAGAAAGGTCAACGAAATTCATAAACAGTTAATTTATTTTGAACTCAGCTACAAGCAAGGTTCACATTTTTGATCAGTGCAATATCGCATTCGATATCCCTTGCATATTTGTGCTTGGCACAACGTTGGGAGTTTAGAGGCAGCTCAGCGAATGACGAGGCGTTTGTGATAAAAATACGCAGTCTGAGTTGTGACATATACGTGTAACGTCACGCTTGTACTGTTTAATGTCGCAACTTCAGACTGTTCCTTTTTAGTCTAAACATATGTTTCGGCATCGTCATTCGCTGAGCGTTTCCGTGTTGCAGATACTTCCGAAGTGCTGCACAAAAGTGCAGAAGCACGCTTTTTTTGCCTGTCTTTAGACGTATAGGTTTATTTTGCTGATCGAAAATAATAGCCATAGTAAATTCTTCCATGCGTGTAAATCAGAGTCCTCTAAACGGTTGTCTAATCTATCATTCTAACATCTAGAGTCTTTAAAAAATAAATTCAGGTAGCCCCACTTTTACGTCCACCACACATACTTCACCCGTTAAATGTGGCAACTCGAAAAGTATCACTGCACACTTTATTTTTCGTAGGATTTTAACAGTACATTTTTTTTTATCAAGAGTGCATTGTAGGTCGGTCAATTCACTCAATTACTCAGACAAGACGATTCGTATTTGTGTTCATACCTTGTTCGACGAGCAGTCTTGTTGCAAAATGTTGACCACATCGTCTTTCAATAGAAATTTCGCAAGGGGCTCGCGCAAATTTCGTTTCACTGCGCCAGTTCTCGTGTCAGAGAGAGCGGAGTGAGGGGTATGTGGCAAATTTTCTGCAGTGAGAAAATTTCCGTTGTCACTGCGTCTTCCTCTTCCAACGTGTATATTGGTTTTCCAGCTAGGACTGCAAAATTCAGATGAAACAGTTGCGGGACGTCACAGTGGTGGTAACCGGCCGGGAAATGCCAAGCCTAATCCCATTACCCCGCTTCTGACAACGTCAGCCGCAATAACTGATTGCTGAGGAGGTTGTTCAACGGTGTTTATTGTAACACTGTTAAGATTACTGTCAAAATAAACCCCGCACCGATAGTCAGATAAGGTTTCCAGCCGATACTGTCTCTGAGAGCGTAGGTCCAGCACCTTCTGATAGCGCGCGAATGTTGCCGATAAGCGCCTGCGCGCGCGCTTCAGATCAGGAGGGCGCTGAGCAGCAAAGAGACGCCAGACTACGTCCGATTTGTCGGCAGGATGACGCGGACTAAGCGTCGTACTATTCCCCCCCTCTCCTTTCCCGCAGCCCGCGGGAGACGCGAGTCCCCGTGTTCCAAATCGGGAACGCGCGTCGACTCCTCCCCGCGGGTGTCGTCTCAAGATACGTCAGTTCCTCAGGTCACAGGATGCTCGGGAGATCCCCCGGAAGAGAGTGAAGAGGAAAGCTCGCGCCAGGCGGCTTCCCACCAGCTGAGCGTTCTGAACCCCGGCCGTTATAGACCACTGTATACCATCCCCCGCTCCTGCTTTGCTCCATTTCCGATGCAAAAGGGAGACCCACCGGCCAAGAAATTGTTAGAAAAGTGAACGAGAAGTTTACTCCGAGCCCAAAGAGGCTCGAAGTCGTCGTCCCGGCCTGCGCGGTCTCCAGTCAGGTCATCGACAGGTCCTGGAGTCCGATGGGCCTGGCTCCTTGTGCGTTGGTGCGGAACGCAGGAAAGCAGGTTGGGCTGAAGCAGCCACTGCGTCCCGGCTGCTGCCAGGGCGTCAAGCAGCAAACACAGGTCCCCGCCGGGGCCCGAGCGCCGAAGCATCGGATGGCGTTCGATGCCCGCTGGACACCACGGGATTATCGGCTCCGGTGCTCCAGTGGTCGTCGTGGAGCAGCCACAGACGCGGCAGGATGGCCTCTGGCCGATGGGGGTAGCCCGCGCCCACTTCGTCACCGTGCGGCCGCGGAAAAGGCCAGGGGATGCCGTCGGAGTGCCTGCCCTGGCTCCGTTCGTCTCTTCGGCCCCCCCCCCCCAAGGCTTTCTTGGACACGTAGAATCGAGGGGGCTCAGTGCCGTCCTGGGAGGTCCAGGTGGTCACAGAGAGCTCCGACCGGGGCTGCTGTAGGTGGGGCAGGCGGGCAGCATCCGCTTCGGGATGCGATTTTGCCCGGGCCGCCACGACGATGCCGGCGACGGCGCCCACGTCGACCCCAGCCCGGGACACTGACAGCGGCAGCGACCGCTCCACCTTTGGCCCGCCAAGGCGATCTCGGCGACGCTGACCCCCGGCCCGATTGCCCAATGGCGGTGGCGAAGACGGCAAAGATGTTGACGACGATGACGCTGCGTGCTTCGCGGTCGGCGACATGGTGGCTTCTGGCAAACCCTCCAATGGGACAGGTGGTCTCCAGAATCACAAAGTGGCCCGCCATCCCTGTCCGCTTCCCTCCGCGAGTATCAGGGGCCGCAGAGGGGCAAGGAAGGTCCTGGTTGGCCAGGCTTCAAGCCATTCCAAAACGGAAACAATGAGCCTGCGGACCGACGCAAGTCCAATGGGGTCGGCAACCGACAGGAGCCACATAACCAGGGTCTACCGTCAGGCGAGCACCAAGGCAATTAAGCTAGGCCATGCAGCTCGAGTGACACCCTTTTCGGGCGGCGGAGATCAGCAGAGGGGTCGACGTGGGCGCCGTCGCCGGCATCGTCGTGGCGGCCCCGGGACAAAATCGCATCCCGGGGGGCGGACGCTGCCCGCCCGCCCCACCTACAGCAACACCCGGCCGGGCTCTCTGTGACCACCTGGACCTCCCAGGGACGGGCACTGAGCCCCCTCGATTCTACGTGTCCAGAAAGCCCTGGGGGGGGGGGGGGGGGGGGGGGGGGGAGAGACCAGAGACGAACGGAGCCGGGGCAGGCACTCGACGGCATCCCCTGGCCTCTTCCGCGGCCGCACGGTGAGCGAAGTGGGCACCCGGGCCCACAGAGCCTGCCTCCCATCTCGGCCAGAGGGACACCTTGCCGCTCTGTGGCAGACTGCGGCTCCACGACGACGGGCACGACCGGTTTCTGTTCCACTGGAGCTACAAGGCGGCCGATGTCCGCGTGGACGACCCGGCGGAACATCTAGACGCCATCCGGTGCTTCGGCAAGCTCGGCTGGCCCGGGACCCTGTGTTTGCTGCTGACGCCCTGGCAGCAGCCGGGCTACAAAGGGTGGCTGCTTCTGGCCCCGGCGAGGGCGCCACCGAGACCGCCAACGCGTCCCACTCGAAGAACTGGGCCGAGCGGACTCCAGGACCTGATCGACGTGAGACATTGACCTCGACCCGCTGTGACCTTGGAGACCGCTGGGGCAGAGACGACGACTTCGAGCCTCCCTTGGGCTCGGGGTAAGCCTGCTGTTCCTTTTTCTTCAATTTGTGAGAGCCGGTGGGTCTCCCTTTTACATCAGGTAGAGCCACCAAGCGTTTTAAGGAGCGGGGGATGTGGGGACCGCTGGCCGCCCTTCCCCGACGGTCGCTATAACGGCTGGGGCCCGAACGCTCGGCCTGGTTGCCGCTGCAACCTGTTCGTGAAGCGTAGGAGAGCCGCCTGGCTTGAGGGGCTTTCCCTCTTCACTCTCTTCCGCGGGGGACCTCTCTTCCTCCCCCAGCTCATCCGCGAACCTGGTGGTTTTGGGTGAGGAGTCTGAGGACGACACTCCGCGGGGGAGTGAGGTATCGACGCGCGTTCCCGATTTGGGAACGCAGGGACTCGCCGACCCCTCCCGCGGATGCGAGAGAGAGAGAGAGAGAGAGAGAGAATAATTTTATTTCCAACGACGCTTAGTCCGCGTCACCCACTGCAAGATAGAGATCGGACGTCTGCGAAGGTCTTCCTTTGCTCGTTTGGCATGGAGCTCCTAGATCCCGCTGCAGGCGGCGAAGGCGCGCACATCTGGCGGCATTCGCGCGCTTCGGCATCTCGGAGGTTATGGCTCTGGACCGCGCTCTCCGGGACGGCGTCGACAGGGGGAGCCTTACATCTGACCTTGTCGGTGCGGGGTTTGGCACAGTGTGTCTTTTGGTGTTCTAATGAACACCGTTGGACCCAGTTCCTATTGTGGTACGTGCTCCTCCTTTTTAGAGAAGCGATCAGTTGTGCGGCTGACGTTCGGACCCGCCCGCAGCGGTGTTCTCGGAAAGAAAGCTGCGGGGTGTGGGATTAGGCTTGGCGTCTCCCGATCAGAGACCGCCGCTGAACCCTTCGGTTACCACCACCTGTGACCATCCCACAACTGTAATTCATTTCATCACAATTTGCCAAACGGCGAAGGCTGCAGTCCCAGTAAGCCAATATGCACGTTGGAGAGAGGCACGTGACAGCAGATCATCAGAGTGCTCTCCTTCTGCAGGAGATTTGCCACATACCCTCACTCCGTCTCTCTGATTTTCACGAGGGGGCTGTGGCGGTTGGCGGTTGCCCTTTACCAAGTTACGGTGAAACGAAGTTTACGCGGCCCACACTTTTGAAGAATTTCTATTGAAGAGACTGAAAGGAATGTGGTCAACATTTTGCAACAAGACTGCTCGTCGAGCAAGGTATGAACACAAATACGAGTCGTCTTGTCCTGGTAATTAGAACAAGTAGATAATTGACCGACTTATACAATACACTCTTGATGAAAAAAAAATATTGCTGTTATAAATCCTACGAAAAATAAAAGTGTGCAGTTAATCTGATACTTTCGAGTTGCATTACATTTAACGAATTGGTGATATGTGTGGTGCTATCTCTGGACATCAAAAAAGTGGGGCTGCAATTTATTTTTTAAAGATTCTAGATGTTAGAATGATAGATTAGACAACCGTTTAAGAGGACTCTGATTACACGCATGGAGGTTACTATGGACTATTGATACCGATCGGCAAGGTAAAAACCCTACTACACTCTAAAAAAAAAAACAAAAAAAAACGTGCGTCTACTTTTTTTGTGCAACACTCGGAGAGCCATGCAATCACTGCAACTTACGGAGGCAGCTCAGCGAATGACGATGCCGAAACATATGTTTAGACTAAAAAGACAGTCTGAGTTGCGACATTAAGCAATGCAAGCGTGACGTTTTGCATTGCTTAATGTCACAACTCAGACTGCGTATTTTGTCTAAACATATGTTTCGGCTTCGTCATTCGCTGAGCTGCCTCCGTAAGTTGCGGTGATTGGCTTTCCAAGTGTTGTGCGGGAAAGTTGACGCACGGGCTTTTTTTAAAGTGCAATACTAATTTCTAAGGGATATCGAATGCGATATTTTCTGCACTGATCCATCAAAAATGTGAAGACTTGCTAACTGTGCTTTGAGTTCCAAGAAGATAAATTAACTGTTTTATGAACGTTAGTAATGACCTTTCTTCTGAATGACTGGTTCGAATGCTTGGTAACAGTTCGCGTGCACGTCACGTAAACAAACGCCAGCTTTCCACTTAAAAAAAAAAAAGTGCGATCGATTGCAAGGTAGCGCAATGAAAGGACGTTATACCAAAATCTTGAGAACTGCAAATTTGTAGAATCGTCGATTAGCACGAAGATCGCAGGATCTTCCTTGCTAAAAGTTGCAGTGATTATGCGGTTACCTAGAGGCTGAAACAACTTTCCCGGTGCCCTACGTCCGATGCATACATTTCGGATCGATTCTAAAGGCTCGTCACACATTTGCAACCGAGTACGGAAGAGGCTTAAAAACCGGTCTGGTCTCTCTCGGTCTTACTCGGTTGCATATGGGTGAACGGCGCTTTAGACAGTCCAACGTTCAAAAAAAAAAGCAAAGAGAATGCGAAAATTTCATGCTGAAAGCACAAAGTTCTATCAATCCTCGAACAGATCCGGTGATCCGAGCACCGGTACGGCGATATGGCTGATGCTGTCCACAGGTGTTAATACCCAGATGATCCAGAGCGATCTTGCGCCAAAAGGGTATAAAGTGTCATTCCTTCATATCTTCACATTATACACTCTAAGAAATGCCTGCGCGTCTACTTACCCGCAAAACACTCAAATGGCCAATCACTGCGATCTACAAAATCGGTTCAGCAAATGATGAGGCGGAACATCTGTTTAGACCTCAAAATTAAGTCTGCGCTGTGGCATTACGCAATGCAAAGCGTCATGCTTGCATTGCGTAATACAACTGCGCAGATTTCATTTTGGGTCTAAACAGATGTTCCGTGACGCTTGCACTGCATAATGCCACAGCGCAGACTTAATTTTGTGGTCTAAACAGATGTTCCGCATCATCATTTGCTGAGCTGATTTCGTAGATCGCAGTGATTGGCCCTTTGAGTGTTTAGCGGGTAAGTAGACGCGCAGGCATTTCTTAGAGTGCACCTGCGTCAGAGAGCAGAGCACGAAGAAGCCCGAAATCGTCGGAAAGCAGCGGCACATCATGATCGTCACGGGTACCGCGCACCGAACAAACTCGCATCCACCAGCTCTGGGAGCTGCCACCTTACCGGTGACGTCACGGCTCTTGTGAGGTCCCGTGACGAGTGGTCACTTTTGCGTAAAACATGGCGGCAACCGGGGAGGTGCCACTTTCGAGCTTCCGGTTTATCACTCTAAGCCCCTCTACCTCGTTGCAGTGGGACCACAGGGACCACCCATCTGTTTGCAAAACATGTATGGATATAGATGGATGGATGGATGGATACAACTGAACCTTTTCTAATAAGGCGGCGGCTTGCGCCACCTAACCAAAGCTTTTAATAATAATAAAAAAAAGTTTGAACCATATATTTCTTAAAATAACACTCTGTCTGACGATGGCGCCTATTCACAAACTGGAGCGCGCACTTTCTGCCCTACGGGTTGAAAAAAAAAAAGAAGAAAAAAAATAAACTTTATTTTTTTCTCTGGACTTATGCCACCTGCCCGACAACATGTGCTTGGTGATCTTCGCTTTCCCAGCGACTATATTTCCGTCGCTGCCTTTAAAGAAGCAATCAGTTTCGCCTTCAACTACTGCGGGGTGAAGTCGTTTACAAAAAAGTACAGAATGTTCAGCCATCTCCTTTCCCTCCCCAAATGTTCCACACGCTGTATCTATGTCCTGATATTTCGCCATGTACACCCTGGTTCGTAACACTCATGTCAGGTCCTCGCACAATGACGAGCTTCCACTAGAATTGTCGTAGATGCTTTCCCTGGCAACATCCATGGATCTTAATATTTTCTTTAAGTCTCCAGAGCCGATTTAGTCTGGATCCGATCGCTTCCCATATATGTCCCTCTCTGCTGCTTTAAACTCCGCTCTTAACTGTCATTTCCCGATCCGCGTCCCCATTATTGCCAATAGATTGCTTTGCATCCTGCCACCTATTGTAAACAAGGTCAGCCAGTACGCGGTCGTTCCTAATGTTTTCTTCAGCAGGTACCCCCGCCTTGTGTAATGCCCGTAAGGGCCTTCGTGGTTTAATAAATGATAATGATGATAACCCCATGCGATTATAATCGCTGACAGCTTAGGAAACGCAAGGTATTAGGCTCAGGCATGGCCTCCTCTATACTCACAAAGCCTGGCAGTTCGACGACGGAGCCATAGAGTGCCCGGTCGCAAATTTGGAGCGCGGGGATCTGGTAGCACAGAGCATCAAAGAGTCATTTCTCGGGCAACCTGGACGTCAGCGCACAGTAGCTGCAGCGGCGAGGACCCGAAACACACTTGTTCGCTCGGGAGAAGTGTGTTTCGGCGCCTCGCCGCAGCGAGGCGCCAGTCACGTGGCTCTCCTCTCATCCGTTGTCTGCCGCTCCACCTTTTCCATTTCGGCGGCCGCTTCTCGTGGCCATCTGCCAGGCTTTGTCAGTATATAGGAGGCTATGGCTCAGGTTTCTTGCTTAGGGATTCGGTCTTTGGCGTCGTTGTTATCGGCGAACACTGCATTCTCACTGCCTGCAGCTTGATAATACTCTCGAGACTCCCACGCAATGTGTTTGATAAGTTTTTCAGTGACTGTATGGGATGGCCGAAGGAGCTTAGATGAAAGAGTTCGGGGAACTGGCGGCGAGGTCACCCGAAGGCTTGAAGCGTTTTTCGGAGGCGCCCGATGCCTCAAGTTTTTCCCTTTGGCGGCAAGCGGCGGCCAGCTCCCGAAAGTAGAAGCAGATTTTCCCGCATGGGAAGTGAACAAAGCCTTCGTTCCCAGGGCGGGAGCGAACGGTCGCCCCTGCCGCCGAGAAAATTGGGGAAATGACACTGTCAGGGCCACGTGGGCGACTCCGGGGAGACCGGGAGTTCCGGCCCACCTTCGGAATGAAGTTGAGCTTGAGTGAGCGCGTGCGCGGAGCAAGACGTCGTCCTCCCGGAGGCTCCCGAGGGCCCCGTGTACTTTGTCTTGCAGGACAGAGAACTTGCCGTGCTCGCCAAGGGACTTGGCGCCGAGGCGCAATTGTTGCCGTCGGGCTGTCGCGAGCGGCAGCAGCAGCGTGACAGCCCCTGTATCATCATTCGATCTCCAGTGTACATATATTTATCGAAACGTTCATCGCGTCTCCTCCGGTTCCTGAATGCCGAGAACGGTAGGCCCCCACAGCAACGCACAGCATTCCACGGTCATCCGGTCCCGATCGAAACCCGAAGGAGACGACGGAGACCGTGAAAACAACCAACCTTTCGGGAAGGACGAAACATTACTGTGACTATCTAGAAATAACAGTACACATTCTGCCGCCAACATGAAGCGTCGATTTACCAAGTCACGGCCGCCAAACTCCTGGCCATGACATTGAGAAGCTTATTGGTTGCGCGTGAAATTCATTTCTCCTGCCCACCTCACCGACGAAAGACGTATGAGCAGTTTTAGATCCCTCCATGTTTTTTTTCTCTCCACATTCCCTCTTGTTCCAACATCCAAGCGTACCCTTGCATGCTATTTGATATTTTTCGGATATCTCGAAAATGAGTGACTTGATAGGGGTGTTATTCTCCACCCAGGTGAATAATAATAATAATAATAATAATAATAATAATAATAATAATAATAATAATAATAATACAAAGATGCTCAAATCATACTGCAAAACTTTGTTTTTATTATAATGTTTTTTTTTTAAATAAGCGCCGAATTGAGAATGAGAAGGAAAAAAAAATACTGTCGTCTGGAAGTGTGCTATGCAACATAACTCCTAGGCATTGGAAGAATGCCTTTCTTATCAGGGATCTTTTGATGCAGGGATCATAAACGATATAGGAGCACGCCGTAGTGTATAGTAGTCAACAAAATCAAGTGCACGTTTCGTAACAGGGAAGATTGATGTCTTAGAGTATACGCAGAATAACCGGGGTGTCGCAGGCAATATCCACGTGTGCGAAGAACGTTATTATAAGAGTGTCGGGTTTGTGTGCCAAGCAAAGAAACTCTGGGTTCACCAATTCGGCACAGAGAAATGACAGGGGGTTTGAGAAAGGGAAGCACCCATTCAAGAACAATATATGCATACATATATAGCGACAGCACGCATGTTAAGAACGATTGCATTTGACCCGTCAATAAACCAACGTATCGGTTCGGTACATCAGGTGATTGCAAGACCGTTGAGTAAATAAACATGTTAGTGTTTTCCCAAACCTTCCCAAGAAAAAAATACAAGACAGGGGTGAGGCAATTGGCGTGTCACGTGACATATATTTTCCCGCTAAATCTAGCGGGGACACCGAATGGTTGTATAGGTCACGTGACGTGGATTTCCCCCGTTAAATTTAGTGGGGAAATTTATTTGGTGTCTAGGTCACAAGACATTAATTTTCCCT
Organism: Ixodes ricinus; assembly: GCA_037355805.1. NCBI lineage: Eukaryota > Metazoa > Arthropoda > Arachnida > Ixodida > Ixodidae > Ixodes > Ixodes ricinus. The sequence goes on from JAZHYW010023992.1 coordinate 23,472, forward strand.
CTAAATTTAGCGGGTAACTAACTGGATTGGTGTATCGCGGTAACGTGATGTCGATTTCCCGCTAAATTTGGGGGGGAAACTGAATGGTTGTTTTGGCTACAAGACATGAATTTTCCCGCTAAATGTAGCGAGGAAACTGAGTTGACGTACAAGTAACGTGCTGTCAATTTTCCCAAGGTGTATACGTCACGTGACGCCATTTTCCCCGCTAGATTTAGCGGAAAATGCACAGACAGACAGACAGACAGACAGACGGACGGACAAAATTTTGGAATTGGGGGTAGCGTTAAAAAAAATAACAGGAGAAAAAATGAAACACGTTTACAGTTCTCTGTGATGCCGAATCGACCTTTTTCATAGTTTGGACACGATTGTGGCGCGCCCTCGCGGGAATCGCTCGAAACACTTATGGTGGCTCCGGGACCGTTTCTCCGTCGTCCACGCCAGGCCTGACGTGTCTCCCGGTCCATGTGTTTACGTGTGTTCTCTGGTGGCGTTGTTCCGTCTTTCACCATTCTGAACGTGTATTTCTGTTCTCGTTTCGCGTGCATATTTTCTTCGAAATGTCTGAGGACGACCTGGGGCCTTAATAAGAACACTTCGCGAAAAGTCGGCGAGAAATACGGGGGCTGTGATTGTCACAGCCGCCGTATTTCGGCAGCTGTGACAAGCGCACTGTGGTGTCTGATTCTCGTTTTTTTTTTGTCCTTGTTTCTGAGCGCTAAAATGTATTCCAAGGCTGTGATTGGCAGGCGTCAAGGTCAAGTGCGACATCGGCCAATCGCAGCCGCCGAACTTCTCGCCGACTTTTTCGCCAAGTACCCAGATTAGGGCCCCTGGAGGATTTACAAAAGCCACTGTCTACGATACAGAGGATCTCGTTCGTTTTTATACTCTCAGGGATAGATAGACCGCCGACGCCGCATCGGTTCCTACCATCGACTCGGAGTCACTTAATCGTCACTTCGGTGTCGCGTCTTGCAAGCAACTAAAGAAGGAGTCGGCTTTCAAAGCAGAGTCGCAGACTGTTAGGAAAGTATGGGTGACCAGTTTCGATACCGACCCAACTATTCCCCTTGTGCGGAGCTTGTGAGCTCCGTCTATGAGGCCCGGCCACTACAAACAGCTGATTTTGCTCTCCTTGATCGCTTAATTAAGTTATTCAAGTTTATTGCGTTCATCACTTCGCCGTCCTGTGTACCGCGTGAGCGCACGGGGTATCACCGTATTCGGGAATGTGTAAACAAATTCGGACGGTGTGAAATCCGGGCGGTCTTGATATCGCAAAGGCTTGCCTGCACCGTCAAAAAGTAAGGAACGGTGTGTTAGAAACAATCTCTCTAAGATTTCGGCACGTTTACAAACCTTCGACAAAGTGGCCCCAGCAAACAGGGGAGTTCGCGGTTGGTTGCCAAGGCATTCCATCGGGGTTCTGTCTCCGTAAGGCGTAAATTCGTTTCGCACGCTTTAAATGTTTTGCCAGTGACTGATACTTTTCGTGTTTTCTCTTCACTTTTAACGTGGCAGGACTTAAATGTGTATAGCGCACGCTTGAAGAACGGAAAGTTTTATATTGTTATTCTTTACCTGAGAACCGGCTACTACATGATTACGTCACACAACCTCGCGTGCACATTTAATGTTCACGGAAATATATTCAGAGTGCAGGCGAGCTGGTGTAAGTTGAACATGATGGTAAACTTGATATACGAATACATGAAAGGAAAGAACATCGAGGACAGGGACGGAAACAGGACATCTTTCAAGAAGTCCTGCTTGTATTCGTATCTATTCATCAACGCGCTCGTTTTCAGTTATTAAACTTGAGACTGGGGTAGGAGAGGGAAAACGCAAAGGAAGGACAGGCAAGGCCTGAAGAGACGTTGCCTGTTCTTTTTCTGTCTCCTTTTGCGTTTTCGTTTTCCTAACCAGTTTCAAGTTTACCATCATGTTCACATTTACTGCATTTTAGTTAAAAGCAGAATGTCCCGCCATTACACTGATGACCCAGCCACCTAACTCGGGGTATTCGCGTCATGGGCTTTTAAAAGCAGGGCAAAAAGGGATGGGCTGTTTGACATCAGGTGCTTTCGTGCACTACCCGCAAAAGGCTGCTGAAACTCTATAAAATCTTGCATTTGAACCATTTTTGCTGTTATTTGTGCAATCTATAGCTGCGCGGTGGTGAGGAATGACGACTATGAAGCCTAGCCGCGACAGAAGCGGAGGAGTCGAGCCTAACCAGGCACTGTCTGAGCAACCAAGCGGACGAGAGAGCCACCATAAATGGTGACTTTCCCTTTCCTCCCCTCTCCCAGAGTCAGCGCATGCGCCGAGCGATCTCTGAAAAAGGCCAGAAGCTCTTGAGGAGGATGAGGGGAGGGTACGTAGGTGAGGGTATGCTCCTCCTTCCCTTCTCCTCCTCCTCTCCTGCTCCCCTCCCATTTAGCGGCAAAGTTTCGCCAAATTTCCCTCACGAATTCCCCGCTAAATTTAGCGGGAAGTTTTTCCGCTAAATTTAGCGGGGAATGTTTTCGCTAAATTTAGGCGCCGTGTGACGTCACGAGGGTGACGTCACTCGTGACCTTGATGACGTCGCGTGTGACGTGATTATGGGAAACGTCCCCATAATGCAACGCGCGGTTACGCCGACGGCGACGGCGACGCCGCTCAAGCCGGAAACGGACGCCTAAAAGAGCTGCGCTCTGAAGTCTGGAACGGATGACACTGGCGTCACGTCAGCGGACATTGTGGTGGCTCCAGTGGCTCTGCTGTTGAGTGCGCGAGTCAGTTACTTGAGCTGTCACCAGTCGGCGCGCCCTCCGCGCACTTTCCGGGCCGCCATAGCCGACTTTCAGTTTCTCGCCGTTGCTCCGCGTTGTGTGCTGCAGCGGCCACCACCGGAGCTTTGTTTTCGTGCTCTTTTACGTTCCGCGTTGAAATCATGTGTTTTATTTAGCTCTTTTCAATATTTCGGGCTTTCATTCAATCATTTGATATCCATATTTCAACATAGCTCTTGTATTTTCCTATTTACGAAATGGAATCGGACAGGGAATGGATCGACGATATAAGATTGTGGCCTAGGCTTCAGAGTGGTCTGCGTTTCACAGTGGTCTGCGTTTCACGTTCTGTCCGGTTTCGCGTTCCGATTTGTGGCTGGCGCGCCGTTCGCAGTTTTGGAACGATGCTGAGCTCTAATACGTTTTTAACTTTCAGTGTGAGCCTCGGGGACTACTGCATTCCATCATGTTGCGCGGTGTACGCGGCGATCGCATTTTTTACTTGCAACATCTCTGTGGGTTCCGAAAGCATTGAAGGCCCAGGCAATTTTCACAAAACGTTACTGAGTGTTTTGAGACTTTAGCTGGAGTGAAAAACTTAAGATAACAAATATTTATTAAAAAAAAAGAAACCCTTAAATTGACCCCGTAATAAATGACGTCACAACATGGCGTCTGGGTCCAAACAAAGCGTTGCTAGGGACGTTGCTATGGACTAATGCATGGAGACTCCACATGAGGCTAGATTTTTGCTTACAAGTAAGTAAACAATTTTTTGTAAGCAACCAAACCTCTTGATATCTAATTATGAAGATGTTCTTGTCGTCTCAGTGTCGTATCGCAACGATGAAAGCCATTTCTGAAGTCTTACACTCCGCTTTGCTTTGGTAGCAGACGACACGATAGATTTGCTGGCCTCTGTTGCAGCGGGCGTCTTCATTAAACGAGCGACAAAAACAAGTGCATCACCATGGCCGTAAAGGCCTCCGCAATGTGCGTTTTTTTTTCCTCTGAACAACCCAGCTTAGTTACGAGGGGTGAAAATGCAGCAAAATCAAACCACGTCACGCAGATCAGTTACGACGACGACCTGAAGTGCATTACCGGCGTAGTGCAGGCTACCATGAGAAACAAATCGTACGCCGTCGAGGTAAGTCGTTTGTTATTATTATTATTGTGGTTGTCAGGTTATTAAAGAATTGCATGTCTATCGCGACTTTCGCAGTATTTTGCTTTTTTTTCCCCCTTGGTATAACATCAAATTCCGTGGATGTGCTCTTTTGGTGAAGATCTTCATCGAACCCGCGATGCGAGTACAGTCTGTAATAGACTCACCTTATGTTTTTTATCCAGTTCTTTCGCGCTTTGGGGTCTTGCGGAAATCTGAAGAAACTGCAAGAATCTCTCTCCACGCGATGGTTACAACCAGGTATACGAAGCACCCTCGCATAGCGCGAGTCCGCAAACAAAATTTGGGATCTCAACCGTTCGCCTAAAGTGCTTTTCTCGCGGGTGCAATGCGATCTTTTAGCAGACTATCATCTTGATCGACGCCCGGACTTTCGATAAACCATATTTTGCATCGCACCCCACTATGAAATCTTAAAAGTGTATGAAACTAATTATATTTCAAACAAATGCGATGTCAGAATATCGTCTTTATTCACACGATTCAAACGACGGCCCCACTTGGCCGGCGGGCGTGTGGCAGACGGCATACTTCTTGCATTCGTCGTCTGCTGCAGGCATCTTGAGGACCGGAAGTTGCAGTCGTAAATATTTCAGAAACGAGCGATTACCGGCACACTTCTGTCGAAACATATATGACATTCAAGCTTTTTATATCTGTGATTTTTAGAAGTTTAAATCCTACTCCTGATTTTTGAACGGTCGAGTTTTCGTAGCGAAACCGAGCCACATGTATTCGTCCATAACAACGACCCTAGCAACGGTTTGTTTGGACCCATGACGTCACACTTACGGAGTCAATGTCGCACGGTACGCCAGCTTCAGTCTGGAGCGTAAAACGCCACCACCTGCGGTAGGGGACGCTCTTTAGCCTGACAGTGGAATATAAGTTGACACCACATCAGCTGCTGTTGTTTCGGCTTTGCTGCCGAGCGCGTACCTTTTGCAGCATATGCTCTTCGCACTACCGAATTAATTTTTCTGGGCAAGAACAAGTAGAAATGACCACCAGCATGGTGCCATGACATCAAGTGCAAGCCATGCATACAAGATAATCTGATACCCGTCGCACAAGATACTCGAAAGGCCTTCGAACGTATACTAGAAAAGCTCACGCTGAAAGCTCCGCTAATGGCACTTCGACGTCTCCTCGTCAGTTCCCATAGAAACGCTTTCCCGACAACGATGCTCCGAGAAGCTGTGAAACTGGAGACGCTCGCCCCCTAAAGCGTGTTTTGACCGGGTAGAGCTGGTGGGCTTTTGTTTATCTTCCAGGAACCTGTATCTTTACAAATCGCCGTGCGGTTTTCTAAAGTGCCCGGAATCAGCAACCGAACAGCCGCCTTCGAAGACACCGTTTCCGACAGTACGAAATACTCTACATTTCAATCTGCCAATTTCAGAGGAACTATATAGTCCTCGTGGCGAAGTTTCCACGCTTCAGGACATTGACCTGTAAAATGTGCTAACATTCATTCCCTGACCACATTTACTTATACGCCTAAAAAAATAAAAAAATACGCACGTGCATATTTTTTGGGGTGGTGCTCAGTAGGTTGCATAAATTGCGCGCCTAAGTATACTACCCATGGAACACCACAGGTTCTGGAGGTTTGCCAGCCATTGCGGACATCTTGACTAGTCCCAAGCCACCTAAATAGCAGTTGAGACGCGGGCAGCAAATTATTTACATATGATTAGGACATAAATGAAAACATGAAGAGACCCTTTACACGAGAGAAAAATTCATTAGTGTCATTATGTAATGCAAATTCAATTTGAACAGACTAGCATTAGTAGACAAAACGCGGCAAAAAACAACTTCAACCCCCAAAATTAACACTTTTCTTCTATTCGTTTTGGTTTAAGATGAGTATATAAACACTTAGCTTCTATTAGGTTTGGTTTGATACGAGTATGATTAATTCCCGTAAGCTGCTCAGCGACACATTGTTAAGTTTTATATTTTCCCTACTCAACTTATTCAGTGTAGTCGGAAGGGTGTATGATGTAGTCTATTGTCCGTAATTAGTTCTAAAAATAGTACTTCCCATGGTCCTACAGTTCGCGTTAGGTATGCATATACCTTTTTTGTTAGGTTTGCTAAGTCTTCGAGATAATGTTGAGATTAATTTTTTTCTACCATATATTTTGAACATAAACGACATTCGTATAAATAAAAAATGTTCATTACTCTAAGTTGATTGAAAACAATGTTCATTGAATAATCCAGCGTAACATGAGAAATGCTTCTTAATATTTTTTGTAATATAAATATCTTTTTTAAAGATTAACATATGTAGTGGCCATATAACCCATATAATTATGGCCTTATAAGATGGCCATAATTTATATGCGAGTAAAATAATTAATTATATAATAATAACTTTATTTTAAGACGCAAGGTGTGTTTATGACGATATAAAATACAAACGACGCTTGATAATTTAGATACAATGAAATTAATATGATCGTCCCATGACATGTTTTTCTAAAACGAAAAGAAAAACCTAAAGTTTTAAATGTGGGTACAATTTCAATTTACAAAGAATTAAAAAAATCTTCGGTAATTTAGACATATTTATTTCTTAGTCGAAATATGACTGCTTTTGTCTTATGGGCATTTATTCTTAGAGCATTATATTTACTCCAACTATCAAGTTTTTGTAATATTTCGTTGGCGTCACGTATAAGCTCTGTGGCGTTTTCTCCAGTAAAAAATAAACTACCATCATCAACGTAGATAAAAACAAAATTTGTTCTTGAACTTACGTTTACTAAGTCATACAATGTCGACATTGTTACTACACCTTATAAAGAACTCGCAAAAATACACTTCTCTAGCATTTCGAAGTTCTTTGTTTAGTTGGTTTCGATAGAGTTTAAAAATTTTCAGTTTTTCACTTTCTCTGTTTTTACGAATTTATTATATAGCGCATTTTTGGTACGAATTTTCGTTAGTAATTCCTTTGTTATCCATGGTTTACGACTCTTTCTAGAAGTACATAGTGATTTATGTGGAAAACAACTTTCATATAGTTCTTGAAATTTATTCAGAAACAAGTTATATGCCGCATCGACATTCGTTTCTTGAAGGACGTCGTTCCAGTCCAAACAAGACACTTTCTGTCTGAAATCGTTCAAGCTGTCGGGTGCTATGTTTTGTAATTTAATTGACTGATTATTCTGTTTTTTTTTGTTTGCAATTTTCTTTTGTATACACAAAAATATGCCTAAGTGATCAGCTTATGTCGGCTATTACGACGCCAGATTTAGTGTATGATTCGTCATAACTTGTGATAAATAAATCAAGTAGTGTCGATGATTCAGTAGTAACCCTTGTTGCCGAAGATATCGTATTAACACATCCACTGCCCCTAATCAGTGCATTCATCTGTATTTTACATGTCGTTTCAAGAAGCATGTTTATATTAAAATCGCCCCCTAAGATTGCGTTATACTTATTTTCATTTGCATACTCAAGGAAAGACTCAAGGTAAGTGAAAGAAGACGATAAGTTCCCACTTGGCGGACGGTAACAAACCGCAATAATACTATGACCTATAACTATTAGGAAACCATCTCGTAACCTTTATGAACACAATAATAATCAATGTGCATCTCACAGGAAATGTCAAATTTTTTTATTTATTTATATATATATACTGCGGACTCATGTTATAATCCAAGCAGCCACGCCCCCCCCCCCCCCCCCCCTCCTTTCCCGAGACGCCGTGCGATGGTAACTTTCACACGTCAGTAGTATTCATAAGCCACGTTTCTGAAAGCATAATTATATCAAACAAAAATTTGAGTTGATAAAAAAATAAGTCAAGCTAGTCTACTTTGTTTCGCGCAGATGGAGCGTTAATGTGGAAACACTTAAAAGAACTGCAATATTCACTTACCAAAAGGTCTTCACATTTGATCACCTAGCAGTCGAGATTCCGGTTGCACGTCAAAAGATCCCCAGGTGACCGAAATGAATCCCCCGTCCTTCGCTGGGGCGTGCCCGATGTCTTCCATTGATTTGGCACGTAAAACCTCAAAAGTTGACTTCGACAGTGTTGTTTGTTTTTTTCCTGACGGAGGTTTATTGCAGAAAAAGCACCGTGTAATCGAGATTTCGGTTGCACGTCAAAAGATCCTCAGATGGCCGAAAATAATCCTCAGTCTTTCGCTAGGGCGTGCCAGATGTCATTCATTGGTTTGGCACGTAAAACCTCCAAATTTGACTTAAACAGTGTTTTGTTTGTTTGTTTTTCCTGACGAATGCTTATTGCGGAGAAGGCACCGTGTGTGAAATCGAGATTTCAGTTGCACGTCAAAAGATGCCCAGGTGGTCGAAATTAGTCCTCAATCCTTCGCTGGGGCGTGCTAGATGTCCTTCATTGGTTTGGCACGTCAAACCACCACATGTGACTTTGACTGTTTTTTTTGTTGCTTTAACTGGTATGCATTGCCTTAGGGGTAATAGGTGGTAAATTAGTTATTTTCGGAAATGGCGGCGAATATTAGATAAGGTGGCTTCATAGTTGACGAAGCATCATTTTGTAATCAAATTTAACAAGACCAAATTTAACAAGATCAAACGTACTTTAATGTCGGGAGTTGTTCTTTTCCCGGAAAGTACAAGAAAAATACCTTAAGTAAAGTACATGTACGTACTATACTTCGTTTCACCTTATGTTGTACCGCAGCGCAGGCTAGAAGCGCGAGCTCATAGCGTTGGCAGCCGCTCTTAAGTCACGAGAGCTTGTGCCACCGAGATGTGCCCCAGAGCAAGGAGCTCGCGCTTGTAGCCTTTCCTGCGGTACATCATAAGGTGAAACAGAGTATAAGAGGATGTACTTCAAGTAAAGTACAAGTATTCTAGACCTCCTTAAAGTAATGTACTTAAATTACTTCCCAACACTTACTCCATCTGGGGCAGGTTCTTTCCAATCTCGAGAAGCACCTACCTCGATTGATAGCCGACGAAGCCCTCCCTGTCTTGGCACTGATGCAATAAAACAGTGCAGGACAGACCTTGTGCAGAGTGATGCATATACTAGGGAGTGTTGGGCTCATAATTAAGCATCGATCGATGGTCCATGTACTGAAACTGGAAGAACACTTTACTCATAGGCGGGAAAGAGCGAGGAAATTTGGGAACTAGGGGAACCTTTGAGGGTACCCTGAGGAGCCCCTGGTTTCTAAGAGCACAGTATGAGAACAGATGATCTAGGTATATGCCAAGGCGCACACCCTGATTTACTCTCTCGTGCGGCTGTTTCTTGTGCCGTGAAGAAGGATCCACATGGTAGAAATCGTACTGCATTCTCCATCGGTGGCAAGAAACATTCCCGTGGAAAAGACCTTTTGCAGGCAGTTGTTGTTGTTAGCGTTGAGGAAATAAAAGAAGAAGGGTTCACGATTGACTCTTCTTCACCTACTACAGTGATGTCTCGTTAATATGGACGCCTCCGTTCCCCAAACAAATCGTCCATGTCCAAATATCCATGTATTTTCCCAGTTCGTCCCCGAAAATGGTGTCCATATAGCGGGGTATCTATATTAAAAGGGTCCATATTAACGAGACGTGATTGTATTTCCTCAACGCTAACAACTTCCTGCAATATAGGTCGTTCCCGCGGGAATTCTTCTTGCCATTGATGGAGAATGGATTATGATTTCTACCATACACAATGGGCCCAGTCTTTGTGAAGGACGGCTGTTTTGAGGAGCACTCGCAGTTAATATACCGAAACCGTTACAGCCATAAGCTATTGCACGTCTTGTAACGTGCAATCAATGATGAAATCACAGCCCTCTCTGCAACACTCTTTCCCGCACAACACTCGGATTTTTAGAGTGAAGGCATAACAAAAGCATCCCAAGAATAGCACTGCAATGCCATGGTCATTCCCTAACACGCCTTCGAACATGGTTCACGCATAATTTGGTAATTAAGTGAGGGGATACTGTTTTGCGTAATAACTTTGGCCGCTTCCTCTATTTAATAAGTTTATCAGGTCCCATGAACATTGGCTGATGAAAGCGGCCTATAAAAACGCGATGTGTGTTGAGCCGTACAGTCTCACATGTTCAGTCTTCCTGTACAAATCCATTTATCAAATTAAAAAAAGTTTTGGCCTGCGTCACTGATGTTTTAAAATGACTCCTAATCACGGCTGCACCCAAGAGAAACCCGCAGGTCCACTTACCCGCACAACACTCGGAGAGCCAATCACCGCAACTTACGGAGGCAGCTCAGCGAATGTCGATGGCGAAACATATATTTAGACCAAAAAACGCAGTCTGAGTTGTGATATAAAGAAATGCAAAACGTCACGCATGCATTGCCTAATGTCACAACTCAGACTGCGTTTTTCGGTCTAAACACATGTTTCGGCATCGTCATTCGCTGAGCTGCCTCCGTAAGTTGCGGTGATTGACTCGCCCAGTGTTGTGCGGCAAAGTAGACGCACGCGATGTTTTTTTAGAGTGTATACACCGGATCGCAGTCGACGCTTCCTCAAGGGGATGAGTAGTGCACTCCGTGAAACCACGGAATCGCATGCTGTATACGGTTTGCGAGGGACGTCCCAGAATAGCCATCTGCGCTGGGACACCGTACCGGGCCTTGTCATTCGCTGGACACCTCCCTCCGTCGAACGCTGTGGTTGGTTCCACGCGCGCTCAACGGGGAAATAGAATCACGGGATGCGCTTTAGGTCGCAGTTCTCCGGCACACCTCATGGCCGCCGAGGAGGTCCTGCGCGGCTGGTGACCGCGGGCTCCAGACGCTCCACCCGGACCGCCCGCGTCCGGTTTCCAAGCCAGGCGTGCTGCGTGTATGCGCGCCAGCTATTGTAGTCGGTGCATGCAGAGACGACGCCCTTGTGTGCGCTTGTCGCCGCGCGCCATCTTGGGTAAACAAGACCCTGCGCGCAGATTAACGACGTTCCCGATAACGGTGTTTCCCCGATAAGACCATCCCGCAGCAGCGTTGGGTCACGTGGCTCTCCCAACTCGACAAGGTGACGGGCGATCGCCTTTGTTACCCGCCAGAGCCTCCATGTGAAGTTTGACCCCCGAGTATCTCTCCGTCCCATTAGTAGAGCGACGGGCCCATTATGAACGAAGAGCAGAGTGGAGCGACGGCGGGCTTGCTGGGGCAGCCTGGCTGTGCCTCGTCCGCACCTCTGGGAAGCGTCATCGTGCAGGGCGTCCCCGCTGCCGCCATGGCCATCGACGCCACGGTGCCAGGTAAGCGGCTGTGTCTGTTAGGCCTACGCTCTCTCACGGCCGGAGCCGGCGTCTCATTGCTTGCTGTCGGCACGGTGTCCACCCGCCTGGCTCGCAAACTTCATGAACAAAGATGTGACTCCGTGTGATTCATGTGAACGGGTCGCGCACCGCTGGTCACAGATGAGCGTGTGGAACGCCGGAGCAGGTATACGGTCATGCGGTTCCGTGTATGACAATGGCACACAGCCAACGCCGACGAAGCAGACCATCCTAGCTGTGTGCACGCAGACAGTATGGAGAGCTGCTCCGTCTGAGTTCGCTGGCATGGGAGAGCACGCGCTCGGAAAGAAAGAGCCTTATGAGGCGTCGGCCTCAGACGATTTCGGTTAAGTTTTGATTGTTCCGCCGGGCTTGGCGGTAAGAAATTTTCCGCTGTAGGACATTAAAAACGCGTCCAGTGGCTAAACAAGAAAATAGAAAAAGAAAAAAAAAGGAAAACGAAAAATACAACAAATTTTTGAGAAGTGTCGTGTGCAGTATCCCGCTGTTACGTTCCTTTTTATGGTGAGCAGGAGGAGAGTTTGTTTGCGTTTTATACATAGCTTGTGTATTGGGATAAGAGTCATGATAACGACAACGCATCTGGCCATAGAGTGTTTCCAAATTTTGTTCTTTACTCGTAACTCATTTCTCAGTATTTGAGTAAACCAATATATATACATATATATAAAACAGTCGCGCTAATGTCTGAATGCATCCAGTGTCCCAGAACGTAAAATCCTACGTCAAGTGCTTGAAATTCGTGGGTTCCTGAAAACTCGTCGCTTGGAATTGTTTAAAACGAAGGGAAGGTTATGCACCAATCGCGCAATAGCTTTCTCTTGTGCGTAAGGCCGGAACAGGTGTCAGCTTATATATACAGCGCACGGAAGCTGGAAAATGTGAGGCTGAGATTTGATTCAACGCTGTGAAACATGCAGTCGAAAAGCACGCGGGGCGCGTTCTGGTAACGTTGCACATTGTTGCATCATAAAGTAGTGCCGTGCAAGTTCCTCGCGAACACTGTTTTGCTTAGTAGATTTAAGAAAACAAATCCACTTCATGTTTCGTGCGGCCAAACACTCGCGTATACTATATATAGATACTGCTGCAGGCCGAGGTGGCTGGGCATTTTCACGGAATGCACGCACTGAGCAGGCAGCGCGTGCGCGATAATGGATTTCACGTTTTCATTTTTTTTCTTAGGTGGGGAAAGGGGGGGGGAGAGGTCATTGACGCTTAATGATTAGGTGACGTAATCAGAAAGGTGTCATTGGTGAACCCTTTGGGAACGTGTAATTGATGTCAGCGTTATGAGATTGCTTTCAGTAACAATCTGCGTTGCTTTCTTTTTCGTGATACCGTTGGCACAGTTTAAAGAGCGTAAACAGCCCGAACCTTCTATCCCGGGTACTCAGGAATGCCCGGAAAACGAGGTTTCGGCTGCGTATGCCTTTTTGAACAGACATATAGGTGTCCACATGCGTCACCGACGTGAAAAAAAAAAAAAGCAATTTGACGGCGACGAACGGCGCTAATTTAGTTAGTCTTCTTTTGCCCAGCGCACACGTGCCTTGGGGTGAGTTAGTCGCGTTAAATAAGCAAGTTTGTTTTGTGCCGTAGTCACCGTCTCACCGAGAGCTTGAGAGATGCGGGGCGTGTCTTATTATATCGACTCTTCTTGCTTTGTGATTGGTACTTCGGCATTCTTATCGGCTAATGCCGCACTCTGATTGGCTGAGGAGCTATAATGAGACGCTAATGAGACACTCGAGGACTCTCCACGCCCTGCTTTTCTTGCGCTGTCGCGGATAATACCACGATCAATACGCAAATCGAGAAAGAATTTGATTAATTGTGCTCAATGTTCCTGTTCCCGTCGATTTTTTTTATCCGTAGAAATTTTACAGGCTGCTGCAATTTCACTTTAGAGCTCGCACCAACCGCGATGCGCACCTTTTGCAAACTTTGGGAACTTATATGCCGAGTAGTGTGACCTCTCGGTTTCTCTCGGTGAGCTGCATTAAAACGGTACGATTCTTGTTTCGGTCGAAGCTTTACATTTGTCGAGCGTTTGTGTTTAGAAATGTGACTGGCCCGCTCGATGCATTGACTGCGTTTTGCGAGCTTCCATTACCGCGGGTTAATGTCGACCAGCTACAAGTACAGACGAATCGCCGGCACAGAGTGCCTCCAGATTCGGCCGCAGTATTAATTTTGTGCGATTTAATTTTATACCGGTAGCAACATGTTGCTTACAGTAAAGAATTTCTGCGTGCGGTTGGTGACTCGCCGCCAGAATCGAGGAAAACGAGTTTCTGTTGCAAAAATAACGCCGTTTCTTTTTTTCCATGTCGGAAATTGAAAACACTGGCTTGCACGTGTTCTTTTTTTTTTTTTCAGTTGCAAGCACGAGTGAATTATTTTTAGATGCGATTCATTGATTACACAGTCAACAGTTCCATAATTATTCACATTTGTCGCCGGTGACTAGAATACTTTCGAAACATGCCCATGCGTCGACTTTCCCGCACATCACTCTGACAGCCAATCACCGATGATGCCTAAAAAAAAAAGGCTTTCTTAAGAAAGTGAGGTCTGCAACGTTACACTGAGCCTGACGTCTAACGCGTCACGCTTAGGGTTGCATGCAGATTTTATTTTTAGGTGTGCACTCTTTTTTCCCGCGCAATTGGCTCCGCAAAGCACAGTGAATTAATTGGCTCTCCTAATACCCTTTGGCAAAGTTGACGCTTGGCCATTTTGGGAGTGCGTTAAGGGGCCACGCATTCGTGTGATCACTACAGGGATCACTACTGCATAATTAAGAACCGAGTTTAGGAGCCGTAGTACACTGGTCAGATAGCCCTATAGTTTACAGCGGAGAAACGACACTCCTATTTAGTGACAGAACGTCTTACCGCTGTCTAAACACTCGTACAACGGATTTGACGTTTATTATATGCGTCAATGTGATTGTGAACCTTACGATTCGCTAACAACACGTGCACTGAAACTTCCATAGGCGGCTAATTGGTGGAAGTCGGTTTTAAATCTGTTGTGTTTGATCATTTTTCTAGTTACAAATGTTTAGTCCATGTCATGAAAATTGTTTGTGCTTTGTTCCTCTGAATCGGCCGCTTTGTACATTTCCAAGCCACACAACTCATTCATCCGTTGATAGATCGGGTTTCGTGTTTGCGACGTTGTATTTCTAACAGAAAATGAGACGTTTTTTGTTTTCTTTTCTTCAGGTATTGCTTTTCTTGCATGCGTGTCTTTAACTCCTGAAATAAAGTTCCTTAAGGTTCTCTTTTTGTTCGAAGGAAATGGTGTGCAAAAGCAAAGGAAGAAAGGAGACAGCGCACCGAGTTTGGGCAGTAATTCAATTAAAGTAATTGAACTATTCTAATCTAATTATTTTTATGGGTATAATGTGTAACTGTAATTTAATTACATTTCAGCCTCGATCATTGGAAAATTTGAATTACAATTAGAACTACTACTTAATGATTCTGTCACGCTGGACCTTCGTTTTATAGAGTTACCGACAGGCAAAGGGGCGGCGAGCGTCTGCCTCGTTGCCCTTCTGCCAACTCGTGGTGCTTTGAAGTTCGAAAGCGCTGAGACCACGCCAGTGGGCAGGCCTTGTACGCCTCGCTGAGCCAAGCCAGAGTAATCAAAATAATTTGATTGTTATATGTACATTGACCATCTTATCACAACTCCTGTCGACCATTCTCAGAATAATGAAGAGTCTGAGCCTCCAGTGCCTACTATTACTTTCGTTGAACTGCCTGCCTCGATACGAATACCACTAATAATCTCGTCCAGGTTGCAAAATATGTAAAACAACTGACTTGTATGTCCACACTCAAAACCGCATCGTTCCAGTAATAAAGTAGGCGTAACAAAGGCACACAATGTAACGAATATAAAATGCCGAATAATCAATCCTAAATGGTCACACAAGAAACGAAGAAATGGATTCTAGTGCAGAATATTTCTATCGTATCAACATTATTGAAGTCTAATAGCTCTCAAGGGGAAGTATAATTGCGATGTAATTGTATTACATTTTTAAAGTAATATTACACAGTTCCAATGAATTACTTTTTATGCGCTATTGTAGGAATTCTAATAACCCTATTTTAAGGTTTCTAGCCCACGGACTATATGCATATTTAGAAGTTTATATTCCGCGCTGTGGGACTATCTATAGGTGCGGACTATAAGTGATTTTTTATTTCTTCAAAATTTGTTTGCCAATTAGGTTTAGTGTTGTTGTCGAGACAACGCCGTCATACGCTGAGGCACTAATGCACACATTGGCGTTTGACTGTGACCGTTTGCGACGAGAGAAGACCAGAGTAACCCAGATTTAAGAGAGGAGCCTCTCGAACTACGGAAAGAGAGAGTTCGGAATTGAAATGGACGCACACTTCCTGCACAAATTGGATTCTCAAGCACACACGCGCGCGTTGCCATGCGGAGGTGAGGACGGCGGGTGGAGGGGCTGAGCAAAAGTTCGGAGGCGATTGCAGGCGATCGCAGGCGATCCACGCTTTTTCTTCCTCTACGCGCGCCTCGTACTGCAACCGCGGCCCATCAGCCACGTGACCCCCGATCGAGCAGTCGGAAACACTCTCAAATCTAGGCACATTAACGAACACAATAAAACCGTCTATCAAACAGCAAAAAAAAAAAAAGTTAGTTTTTTTGCGGAACGTTACTAATGTTCCCTTTCCTGTTTTGGATTAAAGTGCCTTATAGGCGTATCTTGGATAAGCTTTACTTTATTTGGACGCACACGTTCCAAACGTCGAAATCATCCTTTCATCTTCCGACAACCGAGTCTGGTAAGAACTACCTTTCGCAGCGCATGAGTAAAGCGCACAACTTCGTTTTTTTTTTCTTTTATGTGACAGCAGAGCATAGACTGAAGGTTTTGCGGTATTCGCGAGATGCAATCTAGCACTCTCTATGATAAAGGGTCGGTTATAACATTGTCAGAGTTATTTCAAATCCACAGTAAAAAAAATAAAATAAAATAATAATCCGTAAAACATGTTTACGGAGTACACGTAGTAGATTTATTTATTTATTTATTTATTTAAAATACCCTCAAGGCCATCGGCATTACAGAGGGGAGTGGGGGTTAGTGGCAGTAGTACACTTTGCAGCTCAATCTGAGCAGTATAGATTATTTATGGCTGTTCTAAATAAGTGATCAGGAACAATTGTTGCGATAGATGCGGGAAGGTGGTTCCAATCCACTGAAGTTTTCGGAATGAATGACTCTTGGAGTGCATTAGTGTTACATTTTAGAATGTCTACTTCAGGGCTACCCGATAAATGGCGCCAGTGTGTTCTCTCATCGTAAGCGATCGCAAGCAGCTGTAATGCAGTCGTTCACTGCGCGTGCGCACAAGCCAGATCCGCGTTAGATGAAGCGTCCTGCGCATGAGCAGTGCCGACAGCAGCGTCAGCGTGACGTCAGCGAGTTGAGTTGGTCTAGTTAGCGCCGAGATGTTTCGGTGGCGTCCTTTTATGCTTTTCCTTTCCCGACGTCACGACCAGGATTTGCCTCGCCGTGATTGGCAGGATTTGCCCTCGCTGTGAAACGGCGATTGGGCGAGCAGAATATAATAATACAGGAAGCAACTGCTTTGGCCAATCGAAAGCTTCGACCACAGCGACGCTCTGGGTCGCGCACATCGCTAATAGTTGACCACAAGCAGTGGGCCAAGCCTGATCTTGAGGGGAAGCTCGGTGACTGGGCGACGAACAGTGCGCACGCAGCATGCTGGCTTGGCTTGTAGAAAAACGTTGCTACGGATAAATCAGCGACAGTAGAGACTTCCTGCAACTAGGACCTACGCAGCGAAGAGGAATGTTCACGGCATCATTCGAATTGAACGTAGAAGAGCCGAAGCCACCGCGTAGGCTGCAAATGGGTTCGCTGTTAAATAGAACAGTGTGGGGACTTGGCTATCTGGAGACCTAAGAATTTCCTACACAAAATGAAGCGAGACACAGGGCACCAGCTTTCGCTGAAGCCCGATGAAAAAGTTTCAGCATGGACTCGTCAACAATCTGGTGCATGATGCCCCGCAATCGCGAACTATCCACCAGGTGTGGACAATATAAGGAGACCTTTTTTTTTTCTTTTTTTTTTGACTTGGTCGAGAATATATTTCGTTTGTTGTCGAGACTATACACTCGGTCACGGAGAATACTAACTTACTCTTGGAGCGCAAAGTAGTTCTAAATGTAATAAATTACATTTCCGAAGTATTTTACCTAAGTGCGGCGCTCGCGTGCACTCACAAAAGAATCCGATAGTTATGGCTGTATCGAACATCTCTGTTAGCTTGAATACGACATCAGAATTTGAACACATCTTATATTACATCCAAGACAAGATAAGAAAAAAGGAAAAGTGCGATCTCTGCTCAGTCACATTCTCGATACCTCAAACCCTAAGAAATGCCTGGGCGTCTATTTACCCTCAAAACACTCGAAGAGCCAATGTCTGCGATCTACGAAATCAGCTCAGCGAATGATGAGGTGGAATGTCTGCTTAGACCTCAAAATGAAGATTGCGCTATTTCATTACGCAATGGCAAGCATGACGCTCTGCATTGCGTATTGCCACAACGCATACTTTTTTTAGCTCTAAACGGATGTTTTGACTCATCATTCGCTGAGCTGATTTCCGAAGATCCCAGAGATTGGCTCTTTGAGTGTTTTGCGGATAAGTAGACGCGCAGGAATTTCCGAGACTGTACACAAGCGCGACCTACATGAAGGAAGAGCAAATTTTCGCGACTCCAGTGACCTATACACGAACGCAACTCTGTTACGTCACGACGTGGTGGTGGCGCGTCGAGAGCACTTCCGGTGAGGGGCTATGGGCGGAAGTCACCATGCAGGACGTGCATTCCTGCGTTGTTTTGAAAGAAACCAGGCAAAAACCTGCCTTCTCGTCAAAACGCCGCGACTGGGGCTGTACCAAAAAGTCGAGAAAGGTTTGAAGGTCAGTTTTCATGTGCTTGGTTCGTCCGAGAACGTGGATATGTGCCGTAAAAAGGGAAAACCAGACGCCATCGGACCACGATTGCTTGGACGGGAAGCAGTTTGGGTTGAATTCGCGGATACTTGTGGTAATCGGATTTATTTGTTTTGTTCCAACATGAACTCGGGGAAACCGTCAAGTTGTACGGACCACCTGCGGTCTACGTTTACTGCGTCTTCAAGTTCGAATGGCCGCCTGATCGTTCGAACTGTCGACGTTTCTGCTTGTCGTCTGCTCTTTCAGACGACGCCGGCCCGTAGACCAAACGTTGGCCCGGTAATTGCGATAAGAAGTAAGTGCAGGCCTCAAAGGACTTTTAAGTTTGAAAGTTGGTTGGGATAAGCAGGCTCGGTGTAAACAGTAGATACAAGGAGATGTTGATCATTGTTACCAGTGGCCATCCCCGACTTGCTATGCCTGATTCATTTGGTCCGATTCTGCTTGCGATTTTTAGTATCGACGTCGACCATCTCAGCTACGGTTCAGGCTTTGCAGCCCGAGCGACGTCGCGACTGAAAATTGATTGCGAGCGGAATCTCATCATGCGAATCAGGCTTTATATAGCGTCCATCCTGCGGCGTCCACGCGGAATGAATTGACGCATGTCACATTATTCACGCGAAGTTTTGCGGTGTAACGAGCCTCGGTAATTTCGCTAAGGCCGTTCAAGTAGTCAGACATTGCCAGGAAGCAGTGGCGGATCCAAGGGGGGAGGGGGGGGCGACGGAAGCAGCCGCCCCCCCCCCCCCAAACGAAGTCGACCTCCACCCTTCTCCCTTCTCGGAGGGCAATTTTACATGGGTGGACCCCCCGGTGCACACGAAAGAATGGGAGAATAGTATCCTTACAAATTTTCCGCCCCCCCCCCCCCCCCAAAATGGAGTTCTGGATCCGCCCCTGGCAGGAAGACGTGGAATCAACAATTCATACACGAAAAAGAGCACGGGGACTCACACTGACGCCGACAACATCGCATTTCAATGGTTTGTTTTTGGGCGACGGCGAGCTTCTTGCCCACACTCCATCGCGCGTGCGCGGCGCCGGTGGCGCCCGCTAGGGGCGCTCTGGTTTGTTTGTACACATGAGTTGGTTTATGGGGGACGCCGCTATCGGGAATATATGGCGGTCTAAAATATGTCATGCCATGCCATGTGCCAGCTAAATGCACAACGCTGGGGTATCAACAAGGAATCACTGGACTCAAAAATGGTTTGCCCCTATTCGTATCCTCCACTTTTCGAACCTGTGGCGATGTGTTGGCGTAAGCAAGCTTCCAGAGGCTTGACTTTCTCCGAGGAAGCGATGAAAGGACTGCCTACTATCTTTCCACGGTGCTGATGACGCGGAATATCTGGCTCACGCGGTTACGTATAGTTGCGTTCAGAGCAACCTGGGTAACAATGCATACTACAGTTACGACAGAGTCACCGGTACAACTGTTCCATCACGCAAACCACCGACAACATGTAACCACGAAAGCCACAAGAGACGAGCAGAAATCGCGAAAGGACCTGTTCCGGCCAATTCAATCTTTTCCCGCTAGGTGCCGTCTGTTTTGCTGGAGTGTCGAATACCTGATTGAACGGTGTATTTTTAGGGTAGATTTTTAAACAAGTTCCTATGTGCGTACCCTATAGGTAAGAGTATTGGAAGATTAACTGTGAGTCTGCAACTCTCTCTCAGTCAGGTATATAGCTTATTTTGTAGACGTCAGGACATGGCCTCCACCAGGGATGGGCAGTATTTGAAACACAAGTGTTTAAAATAGCGTGAGTGTATTGCATTTAACTACATACTACGGAAGACATTTGCCTATAGTAGAGTGCTAAAAGATTGGTATTTCAGATAAAACGAGGTAATGGGACCTATCAAGCAACATCAAAAGCGCAAGTCGCTAGGTCTTCTCTGTTTAGGATTGGTTCAGCGGCGATAGAACACGTACAGAAACACGACGAACACCATGACGGTGCCCTTTTGAGGCTGTCTGATTGGCCACATCAGCTCGTAGCGTCGGCTGCGTCTGGACTTGGGCTGAAACGAAGTATAAATGCAGTTTTGGGCCCTCTATTTTGAAATGTGAAAGCAAATTCAACGATTGGATGTTTAGGCAGCGAGGAGGTTAGTCTGTCTTTTAGATGTGGCAAAAATTCTTCTCTCTGCAGATAGACAATTATCGAGTACAATACGACGGTAGCGACGGCTAACCTCTGTCTTCTTAGGTACGCCAGGTAGTAGTAATTACACAATCGCGCGCTTCCTGGTACGATGCTCATTCAGGTCGAAACTGGCAGGAGGTAAGGGTCGGCGTGCTAGAGCAGCGTCTCAGCTGCGACCGGGTGAAAGAAAGCATTGCAAGGGCTGGGGCGCGCGAGCGTCTCGAGACGCGGTTTGAGTCCCACTCAGCTCCGTGCGCTGGCTTTGGCAGTGCTTTCTTTACCCCAGTTACAGCTGTGACGCAGTTTCTAGCAAGCCGGCCTTGATTCCTAGGTTGTGCAGCGCAAAGTTTCGCTCCACGTTCTTTTTGCTGTTGTGCGCTCGCACGTTTGGCCACCGATTTCACCCTGGGGATGTGAGTAGTATATTGCGTTTATGTCGCCAGAGTTCAATAACACTAAAAAAATAAATAAAGGAACTCAGTATGCACGGGCGGAGTTAACTACTGGCTTTTTATTTCGGGTTGCGTTTATGTTTTACTCTATACCGCTTCGAGACAGTTACATGGAAAACGGGCTTTTCAAGTTGGAGCTCTTGGCACTCTGTGGACCCCTTGTTTTGCTCAACCCCGTAGCTGCCCTTTATACTGTCAAATACGAATGAGTGATAGGCATGCGACGTAACGCCCTCCCATTTTAGACACGTTTTTGTTTTTTATACTTGAGTGTGCCACAAGAAGAGCACCTTGCCCTGCAGAGAATGTTTGTTCCTGCAGGAGATTCAAGTGGCCTCATCTTCTATAATTCGCTTCAAAGAATATAATATTCAATTTGCGATTTTTTTCTTCATTAGCTTCATTGCCGCAGCACACGTACCATTCCAATAGTCGCCTTCTGCGCGTTGCCATCTTTGTCTCTTAGGCTGCAGAGCTCGTTCTGGACATGCACGGGAGCTCTCAGTGTCCACAGTCCAATGGCTCGGCATTTTGCGTTTTTTTTACGGCATTTATTTTAAGGTTTAGATACCAAGCTATGGGATCTAACTGTATTTGAAAAAAAAAACGAAAGTGTATAAAGATGATCAAACACTTCTCGTTAAATCTGCATTTTGAGTTTCTTTTTTTTTTCCATTAATTTTGTTTTTATTTTAGGCAGAAAAAAAAAGTCTGAAAGGTTAGGGCAAAAGAAAACAAGATTGTCTTCTGACGTGGGCCCTAGCATCTGCAGGTTACAGCACTAGGCAAGAAAAAAAAAAAGAGAAAACAAAATACAAAAAAAATTACTCACGAGTATCAACGGGACATGGGACACACACTCAAAA
This sequence comes from Ixodes ricinus, assembly GCA_037355805.1. Taxonomy (NCBI): domain Eukaryota; kingdom Metazoa; phylum Arthropoda; class Arachnida; order Ixodida; family Ixodidae; genus Ixodes; species Ixodes ricinus. Next base: position 45,267 of record JAZHYW010023992.1, read on the forward strand.
AGGCGCGTGGACTAACGAGTTGAGGTAGCAACTGCAGATCATGAGGCATTGGTAATTTGGTAGTTATATACCCTTTTCAAGATGGAAATTTTATTTTCCAGTGAATATATTTTTGTCGAAGCATTTTGATACATTTTTTTAGCACCATTTTGTCCATCCCTTCTGGCGGCATGTGCGTATTTCGTGTTTGGCGACTCGTTGGCGGGACGGGACCCGATATGGGATCAACGCCGAATGCCGAGGTCGTGGGCAAAGCTTTGGATGCCGACAACCTGGGCATCCGATTCTGCCTTTGCAGGTGCGAGGCGAGGTGTTTAAACGCGAGATCAAGTGACGCAGAGAGAAAGAGAGAGAAAAGAGAGAAACAAAAAAAACGAAGGTCGGCAGACAACCAGATCCCCGCAGCGTCCTCAACGAACCAACGGGCGATGGAATCGCTGGGAGGGACTCGGCTTACCGCGAAGCTTTCCCACAGCGGATATTGTTTACGTATTTTGAAAGCGAACATATCCGACAGCGAGCGAGTTCGAATCCTGTTTGGCTTTCATCTGCTGAAGAACGTTTGTGAGAGACGTTATTTATGGTGATAATACTGCTACTACTACTAATAATAACAACATTTATTTGCAAAGACAAAAATGTGATCCTGGGTGGCATGCAATGCTCTGCAGAAAGGTTAGAACCGGTACGCAAGCGCGACTGCCAGATGATCATCACACAGCTTGGTAAAAAAACACAACAAAAAACGCCGTTAAAAAAAAGCCGAGGCTAAACATTGTTATCATTAACCACCAATGACCATCTACAATCGCATAAATCATTGTCCTGACTCCAATTTTTCATTACATTTCTCATCACCACTCCCTCCCCCGCCCATTACGAAGGCGAGCGCTACTCCTTGCTGCATATTCCTCTCTAACGGCTGTCTGACCTGCTTCACATATGTGCGAATCGTTTTGAGAGACGATGCAATAACGAGAGCGCTCTAAGCCGGACTTCGGCGCTTTTTCTTTTTTGTTTTGTTTGTTTGTTTAAGATTGATATACCGATCAAATTTCGATATTGTCGCTCGTCTTCCTGGTCAGTGCACTCAAAATATAGAAACGCTTCAGTTTTGTATGCCATTGCACTTAATGCGAGACTGCTTTTTGAAGATGCAATCATATGTCGCCGGCTAAAAAATAATCTAATGCTGCGCTGAAGAGGCACTCTACGTCTACAGTCTACATATGCGCATTAAGGAATCATGTTAAAGTTCAGGGGAAAAAAATAAAAACACGAAAGTTCAAAGAAAGTGCTTCTTTTAAATTGGACAAGCAAAATACATTATACTCGGGGACAACCACCTTCCGTGGTAATGAAGTAAAAAGTACGGGAGCGCGTGCACTCGCGCACTCTAACCGCCGAATAAAGCAGAGCACGTGCACTCCTCCTCTCTACGAAAATGTCACAGGAAGTTGTCTCGTTCCAATGTCTACAACATCACAGTCCAGCGAGAGAAATTCACAGCCCACTACGCGCATATTCGTCGCCTCGAAAAGCGAGCAAAGCACGCGTCATACGCGCAAACGCTGGAAATGGCACCAGCCAGACTGCAATACACTATTCCAATGTTTACAAAAAGCAGAGGCCACACGTGCTAAATCACAGCCCCCCTCGTGATACATTCAAGCCCAGTGCGCGCATGTCTGTCGTTTCAGAAAACGATCAAAGAATGCGCCATACGCTCAAACACTGAAAATGCCACCGGTCAGAAGCTCTTTTCTGCAATGGCCTATACTAGTCATACGGCTTGCACGTAATGTCATAGCACCATGCTGGTCGTCATTGCTACTTGTTCTTGCTGAGAGAAAGAAATTCAGTGGCGCAAAATGCATGCTGGAGAACATATGCTTTCAGCAGCAAGGTGACTACATTGGACAATGTGCAAAACCGGAGTGCCCCAGCGGCTGACGTGCATTCTGGGAAACAAACGACTGTCAAAGAGCTTAGTTTCGGTTTCCTCCATCGTATCGCGGTCAGCCGCAGGCGGGCACCGCTGAACAGTGGCGTACCAACTTATTCTTGAGTGGGGGAACAAACCAGCCCGCCCCCCCCCCCCCAGGGCCGGGGGCGGTGCCCTTGGTATCCCTTGGGCGCCGCTGGCCAGTGTTTGCCCTGCCCAGTGGCTGCTGTTTCAGGGGGTCCAAACACATTCCTTGCCCCCCCCCCCCCCCACTCTGAGACCTAAGGGGGCAAGCGCTCCCCTTGCCCCCCCCCCCCGGTTGGTACGCCCATGCCGCTGAACTGCATCTCGAACCTCACCACAGAGTACGCTTCCAGATATTTTAACAATATCGCGCGAACGTCGACCGGGAGGTAGATCAGTGCCTTTTAATGGCGTGAATGAGCAGGCCAGCGAGGCTACGCGCATGCGGCAGAAGGCACACGCCTAGCCTCACTGACTTGCTGTTTCACGCCGCGATAAGGCGCTCATCTACCGGCCGGTCGAGTTGATCCACTTGCGCATGTAATGTAGGTTGATCCACCTGCGCATGTGAATCGTTTACCGTCTGATAAAGTTACGAGGAGAAAAGTATACTTAACGCACCCCGAGCACACTTGGATGGATCCACGGAGACTACGGCGAGGTACGCTGCGGTGATGTGCGAGATACAGGAATGCGGTGTCCGCGGCTGACCGCGGTACGATGGAGGAAACTGAAACTTAGCTCTTCGTTAACAGCCTTTTCCCAGAACGCACCTGAGCCGCTAGAGGCGCTCCGGTTTTGCTCATTGTCCAATGTGGCGTCAATGCAAGCAATGCATTAATTACCGGATTGCAAGCAGGGAATATTGCCGCAGATATATCTGCGCGTCTGGGTAAAGCACTATGGCATTTCAAGCACTGCCGAAAGCTACTCTACTCACACGACATGCTACACGTGTTTGCACGTCATGCAGCACCGGCCGGAACGCCATGGCGAATATGAAACTCGCACTTGGAAAGCTGTAAATGTTGTCCAGCGAACACGCATAATAAAAAAAAAAAAAAAGGGGGGGGGGCGTTCACAGTGATATAAACGTCTGCATGCTGTCACACTTTGTGTATGCCTTTCCTTATTCGCTCATCTAAGACTCCTGGATCCTGACGCAATCACAACGTGATTCGTTGAGAAGATACGTTTGATGTTGCGTACACGTTCCATGGCAAAAAACAAACAAAACAAACAAACAAACAAATACCTTTATTCGTTTCTCGCTCAAAAAGTAACAAATGTACGTTACTCCTTCTCCTACGACAAACGCAACGAAGTCGTTGCATTGTTGCAGAATAGCGTGTCGAGCCAGATAAAAGTATGTTAGAAACCAACCAGGAGGCGACGAGTGCCGTTATAAATAGTCAAGACCTGTTGCTTTTCCCCGGAGAGCGACCAATGTAAAAATTATACACGTGAAAATGAAAAAAAGAAAGGGCTCCCTGAGCTGAAGCTTTAAGCACCATTTGTCTTAGGTTTTAGCTGTAGCAGACTGCAGCACGTGTAACTCATGTAACTACACTCGCACCATGCTCCTTGGGTAATTTAGCAAAATGTCTATTTGCGCGCTGTCGAATAAAAATAAAAATAAAAAGGTAGCCATCAACGAGCAAGTTAGAAGCGATTGCAGATTTGCAAATCGCATCGTTACAGGACCGCACCGAGGCGATTCTGCTTACCGCAACCGTCGGCGAAGCGCTGCCATTTCGGTAAGCAACTCTCCGTTCAAGTGTTTGGTGATGTCAGGTGCTGCGGCGTATATCTTTATGGTTGTTCGAGAGGAACTAGCCACTGCAGCGTTTTCGTTTGTCTTTGAAGCGTTGCCTCGATAACTGACTGCGCGGCTAGGGGAGGGCTCCACGTGGGAACGTCCGAGCGTACATAAATAAGCGCCACACGACGTGCTAATGCGCGATACGTGCCACTCGGGGCTTTGTGCAGGGCTCGAGTTCATCGCACGTTGTTGGGCCGCGGGCGGCGCAGGCCTGCCTCGCTTTACCCAGGCTGCATGCTGACGCTGGATAGCTGGTGGTTTCCTCTCGGCGCGGCACACAAAGGAGCCGTGACGTGATTTACACAAACTACACGGTTTGATGACTGCCAGGCGGTTGCCCAAATCGACTGCTCCTTATGGGAAGAGGGGGTGACTTTGTTTCTTAATTTCGCTTCGATAGAACGAGCGACTTGGTTTTTGAACCCCTGACAATAACGCGGAACAGTATACTTGAAAGGTAACAGCCAATCGCTGTTTGTTCGTTGTGCGCTTGCGTCAGTTATAGATTACGAATATTTGTAGCTAGGGGATATGCATGTCAAGGGGCAACGAGGGGGTTGGTGAAAATACAAGAATCAAAGAAAGAATAAAAACACTTAGGGGCAAGGAGAAACAGCACAGTTCTTTCAACTAGCAACGAACATTTACTGGTGCCTCCTTCAATACGTACAATCTCCCTTCCAACTTATTAAACTGAAAAAGAAGATACATGAAAAACACCCGGAAAAAGAAGAAAATCCCCCAAAATAATAGAACGACAAACTAGAAGATAAAGAAAAAAAGAGGGAAGAAAAAAGAAACCATTAACAAATTCAGATATACATAAGCCCATTGACTAATTTAGTTCTGGCTTCAGGTAGTTCATCTCAACGTTGGACAACCCAAGAGAAAGAGCAACGATGTTGTGTTCGTCACCAGCTCTCCTATAGGCTTCAATACTCTCTCGCCCGGGCTTGTTCTTGTGTTTCCCAATTATGCTGGTGTCCCGGAAATGAGTTTCACAGTTCGTGCAGAGGCGTTTATGTACCACAATTGGATGATAAGATTCGCTTGAAGCACATGAATAAACCCATCGAGGGATGGTGCTTCTTTTTCTTCAGGAAGAACGAGGCGAGCTGGATAGCTCCTCGACGCTGTCCACTTTTGCGCCCCGCTTCCTCCTGTCCCCCTTCTACTCTGTCCACCGTTGCCTGTTTCCTCCTCCCCCATGGCGAGGAGGATCTTCTGCCTTGCAGAATCTCGAGTCTGGTTGCCGGCCTTTAAGGGGACCATGAAGGCAGTTTAATTTGTTTTTTAAAGAAGGGTGTTTTCGGACGCAATGTTTTCCTGGCATGCCACACAATTTTTTTTTTTTAGAACTTGATGACTCTTATTTTTGTGCTTGGAAATAAACTTGCGAAGCCGAAACAGACATTCATATTTCTTTCCTTTTCGCATCTGGAAAGGGAAGTGACGTCGAGGAGCACTGTCGGTATCGGTAGGATTTAGTGGGCGCTCAGCGCGGTTCCCGTGGTTGGTTATAGTGTATGACGGTTTGTGAAGGAAACCTGGAAGAAATGGACGACAACGCCGCACTTGCAAACGAGTTTGAGCTCCTGTTCAGCGAGCTCACGCCGACTGAACGGGAGATGCTGCTCAGGACGCAGAACTCTGGATTGGCGCTTTACGAGGGCGCCCCAGACCTGCCACCGACTCCTCGGTCGCCGCCTCAGAGCGACTCTCCGCCCTACTCGCCGCCGCAACGCCGTTACGGGAACACAATGCGCAGCCTACTACAGCACATAAACGCGGCATGATTGTACAGAGGCGCCAGTTCGCAAAGCGAAATAAGAGTCAAAACGCAGGCGAGCTGGTGAACAATCATAATTAAGAAATAAAACCTTGAGACAAGGAAACAAAAACGGACATACACACCACCGTCTCAAAACCAACACAGCATACAGCTGTCATTTACCTCCACAAGTCTTCCCTTCTTTTGTCATCTTACACGCTATACACGCTATGAAAACCATGCATTATACATGCTATAAACACCTATTGATTCCAAGCTACAACTTATAAAAGTTATCAACGTTAATTTATTTACTGCATCTTATTATTATTTTGAAACCAATGAGCACGTCATTCGTTTTAACACGTTTGACACCAATCGCCTGAAACGAGAGAGCCGTCATCGTCACACTTCGACGGCGCACTTTAGTTCACGTTTCTGCCGCCGTCTCGGGGGCTCTGAAGCATCGTCCTCGGCTCGAATATTACCAGCAACTGTTTAATTGATTGGTGCGGCGCCCAAACTTCTGTTCGGGCTGGAACTTAGTCAACAGTGTCTGAGACGTGCCTGACGCCCACTTCAATCTGTCAAATAAAATTTCGAAATTGCCTTCATGGTCCCTTTAAGCGGGTGTTCAGGCAACGCCCTGTCTGATAAATGTATCGGACACCGCATGAAAAGGGGATGGAGTATACAACCCGCTCTTCACAGGGAACGGTCTGATTGGCATGTTTGATGGCACATCCTTTGGGGGCTTATGTTGTTGTTAACTCTTCTGCAAAGTTGTTGCTAGCGCAACTTGCACGAGAAGACAACTGAAGTGTTGAAGCGCGCTGCTATGCCCTTCAGTCGTGTGTGCAGAGTTGTACGCATATGGTACGGAGTATGACAGGCGAAGCTTTACTACGTGAAGCACGGGACCATCGGGGAGCTAAAATTAGCTGAACAAGAATGGTATACTCAGTAGATCTTGCGGATATACAGCTTTGAGAATACCTTCCTGTTGTTTTATAATGTTTAAGCTCCTGCCTCGTCCCGGTCCTCGGCTTAAAGGGTCACTGACACCCCCAAAATATTTTTTCATTTTTGCCAGGCGATTCAATATGGTGTCAGAAGACTACCCAATTAATATTTTGCTACAGAGTCACATATATTTTTAATAAAGCCAAGAAACGCAACTGCTCGAAACCGAAACCGAAACCTGCGCACGGAGGTCGGAGAAATATAGACGAAGAGAGAGTGCCGGAAGTCACGTAGCTACACCCTACCGTGCTTTTTTTTTGTTGTTTTCCTCTGTTTGTTTTTTTGGCCGCGCGCAGCAGACGACATTACAGCGTTGCGGGTATCGTTCGCCGTGCGATTGCTTTGCAGTTATGTTTGTTCCGCTCGCTGTTCTGCACTTCAAGATGAGTTGTTTTGTACATTGAAGAGTTGGAAATGAGTAGTGAGTGCCCGTGATGAATACCCGTGATCGGCTCCGAAAAGAATGCCCCCAAGATGTTGCGTGAAGAGCTGCCTCACAGGTTCTGCATCCAAAAGTGGCATTGTGCGGCAGAGTCTGCACAAGTTTCCGAAAGATCAACGGGATCGGGACCAATGGCTGGCTGCAATTCCGGCAGAACAGTTACGGGCACCTCGGAAAGCGGACGCTACCCGATTTATATGCTCCTTGCATTTTGTGGAAAGTGACTACATTGAGTTCGCAGGTGTCAAAAAGGGAGTCCCATACCATTTAGTTCAGCGACGTTTCGTCCACAACATTTGTTCTTTTCTCAGTGATAATTGTAAAAAAAAAGGTAAATATCGCGAAATGTTAAAAGAAAAGAAGAAGAAAAGAAACAGTTCGCACACGCTGTGGATTGAACCTGGGTACGCTGCGTGCGAGGCGGACAACTTTCCACTGATCTACTCTACAGTTTTAAATAGTCGTTTTGACAAATCGTTTTATACGAGACCCAATAGGGGACAACTGCCCGAGCGATGATCTTCAGCCAAGAGAAGGGGCGACGACTCGGCGACGTCTTCGTGCGAATCGGCTTGGTGGTCGGGCGTGTTCTTTCTCGAAGGAAGACAAATTCGCCGGTACCGCGAACGACAGTTCTGAAGTAGAGGTCCCACTCCTGTCGTCCGCCGCCATCGCCGTCCAGCCCGCGAGTCCCACGATACGCGATACGACGCCATGTTGAGAATTACGCAGTGAACGCACAGAATGCTACCGGTTCTCTGTGCAACTTTTTTTTTTTCAATCAACGTATTTGCAGCTTTTTAGAAGCCACAAAAAATGGGTTTCATATTTTTTTCTATTTTTAATATTGAGTGTGTGCCTTCAATGACCCACGACTTTGATTAAATTTGGTGGTTGTGTCTAAACCTTAGAAAACGGCCCGTGACCACGGAGAAGAGAGTGAGCGCGACTCAAACCGGCCAGTTTTCGATCGGCGGTTTTCGGGCGGAAAGAAACCGAATTTCGAGCCGCACATTCTGTTCTGGGTAGTTGGGCTCTCATATGTCACGTACAACTAAAAACCTCGGCGAGCATAAATACCCTGTCAGTGTCCCTTTAAGCTCCTGCCTCGCCCCGGTCCTCAGCGAAATCCTTCTCCTGTACAAGAATGGAGAGTTGGGCTAGTTGGTAATAATCCATATTGAAAAACAGCGCGAAAACCACACGGACAAAGAGAAGAGTTGACACACATCTTCTATGTTCATCGTTATGTGGATGATTAGTTAGTCATTCACCCAGTCTCCGTTTCTTCTGATTCTGTAGTTCACGCCTTTACCTCTTCATCTTCAGGCCTGCATTTTACAAGGGAAGGCAGCTCAGGCGACGGTCTCCAGTATCTTGATCTTCGGCTGCATCTTCTTCCTTCCGGCATTTGTTGGGCATTCCAACAACGATCCTAAAAACCAGTTCTTCCTTTTTTGGAGTTCCCATTCTAAACTGTTCAAATACGGAACTGTTCGGTCCCTCCTTTTACCTTCTCGCGCCAAATCTTGTTTTCAATTTGTTGGCATTGCAAAACAACAAGAACGTCTTCTGAAAGCTGCATATCCGCAAGATCCACTGAGTACAAATCTTGTTCCGCTAATTTGAACTCCCCAAAGGCCCCTTGCTTTCACGTAGTAAAGATGCACCTGTCATCTCCGTACCATATGTGCACAACTCTGCGCACAGACTGAAGGGAATAGCAGCGCGCTTCAACACCTCAGTTGTCTTCTCGTGCAGGTTGCGCCTAAAACAACTTTACAGAAGAGTAAACAACAACGAAGCCCCCCAAATGATGTGCCATCAAACATGCCAATCAAACCGTTCCTTGTGAAGAGCGGGTTGTATACTCCCTTACATTTTCATGCGGTGACCGCATTGGTCACACAGGGCGTTGCCTGAACACACTCGAGGTTTCTCGTGCTTCAAGCGAATCTCTGCACGAAGTGTGAAACACGTTTAAGACACCAGCATAATTGGGAAACACAAGAACAAGCTCGGGCGAGAAATTATTGAAGCCTACAGGATACCTGGTGACGAACACAACATCGCTGCTTCTTCTCTTGGGTTGTCCAAGGTTGAGATGAACTACCTGAAGCCAGAACTAAATTAGTCAATGGGCTTATATATATTTGAATTTGTGAATGGTTTTTCTTCTTACCTCTTTTTTCTTTTCTTTTTTATTAGTTCTTTATCTTCTAGTTTATCGTTCTTTTGTTTAAGAGGATTTTTTCTTTTTCTGTCTTTTTTCAAGTACCTTTTTCTTCAGTTTAGTATCTTTTCTTTTTATATTTATTCAGGTACCTACTTTGCCATCAGGCATTACAGTTGGGAGGGGGGGGGGAAACAAGCAATATACAGACACACAAAAAACTCACACATTCAGCGCGTGAAAAAAGGCGTCACTGGAATCTATTGAGACACCGCGGGATGGAAGGGAGTTCCAATCGCGCGCAGTCTCTACAAAAAGGAGTGTCGCAGTACGTCACCCTTAAAGGGTAACTGCAAAGAAAACAAAAAGTGTATTTTAAACAGCCGAATTGGGACAAGCATGTCACAAAACAATTTTTCCGCCACAAACAAAATTTTTTACGGCAATACTTACTGCTGCGAGGCAGATTTTAGTTTGCGGCTATTTCGTCCGTTTTAAATCGCGCGCCACAAAGTTGGTATTACACGTCACGTAGTGGCTGCTATACGTCACGGAGTGATGTATCACAGCCACTCCGCGCGCGTCGAAAGAGCGGGAGTTTCAAATGTGGAGAAGTTGCGACTCCGACTAAATTACGTCCTGTGGCGTAAATATTGCTAAAAAAATTTTTTTTTCGCGAAAAATTTGTTTTGTGACATGCTTGTCCCAATTAGCCTGTTTAAAAAAACACTATTTTTTCTTTGCAGTTACCCTTTAAAAGGAATTTCTCTAATTTTTAAAGCATGATCGTTCCCACTGGATACGTAAAAAGGAGCTTTCACATATTTATCCTTTTCTACACCGGTTTTACCATAATAAATATCGTGAAAAAGTTTGAGACGGAGGTGATTTCTGCGATCTTTTAATAATTTCCAATTAAGTTTATGTTTCCACTTAGTCATACTTAGTCGCCAATCGTAAATTACTCAAAACAAACCTCAAAGCCAGATTTTGTATTTTTTCAAGTTTTTGTATAGCAAAGGCGGTATAAGGGTCCCAGACAACTCAAGCATATTCCAGAATAGAACGAACATGTGAAAAGTAAATAGTTTCTCTGAGCGACTGAGGTACAGTTTTGAAATTACGACGCAGAAAACCTAGCATCCGTGAGGCCTTCGAGGAAATATAGTCAACATGCGCATTCCAACGCAGATCGGATGTAAAGTATACACCCAGATATTTAAATTCATTCAGGGTTTCTAGGATTTTTCCATTTAGCAAATAACGAATTGCTGGCGGTAAAACCTTCCTTGTAAAAGTGACATGTGCAGTTTTTTTTACAAGTTGGGAGGGAGATTGTACGTATTGAAGGAGACACCAGTAAATGTTCGTTGCTAGCTGAAAGAACTGTGCTGTCTGTCCTTGTCACTAAGTATTCCTATTATTTCTTTGATTCTTGGATATGCATGTGTTTCGCGCTCATGGGCCGAGTATAACTCATGAAGGAAAGCGCTGGATTCCAGTTGAACGAGGCTCCATCATTCACGGAGACGCGCCGTGGAGAATGGGGCGTCGTGTTCTGTTCTCTAATTACACCTACGCGATTTTTCTTTTCACGTAGAAATCATTGTTTAGTTTCATAAGAGCAAAAACGAAGTATAATTTAGATTGTTAAGTAATAGTATTTTACCTTTTTTATTTTTTACGAATTAGCCAGCATGGTTGGCTTTTCTGTCTAAACCTATTATTTTTGAGGGCAATAATTACGAGAAATGAGTAGAAAAAAATCAAAAACCGAAAGAAGGATTGGAATCCTTGCGAACTCTTTGGGTCCTTCATCTTTTGCGGTTTGGAATTGTATTTCCGCTACTCAAAGAGAGAGAAAACACAATGAGACTCAAGACAAAGTGTATAGTAAAGACCAGAGTACGTCCCGGTGGGTGACGCGTCGATTCTCTACGACGGTCTGTCATTCGAACACCGACAGGTCATTCTGTGCCGCGCTCGGCGTTTTTTTTGTTTTTTTTTTTTTTGTTACGTGTATGGGGATATCGTGTGTATGGAGTCCAACAACCTTTGAGTTTACGGAAAGTGAGACGTTTTGAAAGCGGAGAGCGCACTGTCATAGCGCTGTTGCTACACTGTTAAAGTTCCACGTCCGCAGCATAGAATTTAATTGAAAGGGTAGCTCTCGCGTCCATCGGCAGTACAGACGTACTGGTGAAGTGTCGTTTGACCACGAATCAAATGGCAATTTTTTCATTGTCGGCAGAAATACCGTTTAGTTTTTCTTTGCGCATGTTCCCTGAGTTTAGGCGGGCCCATTTAGATGCTAACTTTTACGTTCCTATTAGATGTACTGGATCAGACCACAAAAAGAAGGAAGCCAAATTACTATTCTTTAGTTATTTACTTTAGTAAGTTTCTCAATCGGGCAATCAACAAATACCCACGGAACATTTTGCAACGAAAGAAAGGAAAAAAACAAATGCTTATACGGCTTTATGTTACCATATCTATCCGAGGTATTTATACGGGCGTTATGCGTGAAAAAAAGAAAGAGAGAAAACATGCTAGCAATAAAGCTGAATATACGCTCTGACGAAGAGCCTGATTCAACGAAAGAGAAGGCCAAGATTTGGTTGTGTTCTCGCTCGTTTCCGCAATCCTAAAAGTTGCACATTCCGCGCGACACTTTGGTCGTTATCCCGCTCTACAGAAAAATTAATTCACTTTCTGAGTTTGGCAATAAAACGGCAGCAAACACAGATTTTGACGTCAAAAATTTCACTCGAAACGAACCGTTGCGTTTGGGACCATGTGAGCTTACTCGGCGTGGTTCTTGGTGGGCCGATATTTTGTCGTCAATATTTGTCGGGTTGTGTTTTTCACGCATGTCAGGTATGTGACTAGAGGTCCAAATCGAACCGAGCTTCGTCATTAACAGCATCCTTCGCACAAAAAACAACAACAACAACAACAAACAAAACAGAACAAATGACAAACAAAATTAAAACGTTGGATTTTATCTGTCTTCTGATCAATGATCCGAGGAGGATACACGAGGGGCGCTCGTAAAGTTTGTGTTATTGCCATCAAGAAACAGAGCTGCAATCACGAGTGTCGGTGGTGAGGGTTATGTCCATCTTCACATATGCGTCACACTTAGGCCACACACTTCTCGCACCCATTGATGAGGCGGCCGATACCCTGATTGTCGAAGTCCTCATTTTGGCTCGGAGGAAGTATTCCACCTCGACAATCGCCTCGACATCGTCCTGGAAACGCTTGCCACGCAGTGGGTTTTTTTGATGAGAGGAAACAGGCAGACGTTATTGGGTGCCAGGGCGGGTGAATACGAGGCAAGAGGCAAAATCTCATGGCCTAAAGAAACCGCATGAGTCACCGGTGTCTTGTTGTGTGGAGCAAATGCACCCCCTTGGTCAGCTTTCCGCGACACTTGATGGCCTCCCGTATAACTAGGGCTCCGTGTTTTCGGATAAATCCGAAAAACTCTGAAAAACACCCGCCGGTAAAATTTTAATCAATTCGGATTTATCCGATAAACTCCAAATTTCGAAGTGCCAATGCCCCCCCCCCCCCCTTTCCAATAAACTAAATAAAGACAGAATTAAGTTTGATCAGCGCAAAGGGTCAATGGTCCCGGGAAACTGCCACCACAGTTATCTTTCAAATCTCGGTTCATTGACAAAAAGGGGTCTTACCGATCATCTCGTCAAGGTTGAGAACGACATGTCATTGTGCATTCGGGTCACGACAGAAGCCCCTGTATTGGTTTCCAGTTTGGGCCATACTATTTGTGTTTTAAGAGGAACTGAGGTTGTGTTTTTGTAACAGATAAAGCTATATATGGATCCTAGAGATTGCATAAAATTGGAAGAGGGGCAGTTGAAACTTCCCTATTACATCCTTTACCACTCCACCTCGCGCGGCCGCGGGGTAGCATGGAATGGGATGGGATGAATACGTGCTTCCCAGCGACTACCTCCGCGAGTTTATTTTTATGGTGTCGGCGTTCATCCAAGCCACAGATGTGTGCAAATTTTGCCGTGGGACAAATTAGTATTGCTAATGGCAATGGCACCAACACCAAACCCAGCCGAAAAAATATTATTTGATATAAGCGCGTTTTATTTTTCCTTATCTAGCATATTAGTTTTTTTGTTTTTCATAAGAAACACTGTGAAATTAAGCTCCGACTTTCGAAGATTTTGAAATTAAACAAAAATAAACTCCTATAAACTCCAAATTTTCGAAAAAAGAAAAATAAACTCCGAAAAACATTCTCCGAATTTGACGAAAAATAAACTTCGAAAACACGGAATCCTACGTATAACCTATAGTGAAGAGGTCCCGGCACTATTCCCCTGTAACTGTTTGGCCCTTACGGGCCAAACAGTTACAGGGGAATATGACCTCAATAAGTTTACCAACTCATTGAGGTCATTCGTTGTTTCTTTCAGCATGAACCCGAGGAAGACGCCGAACAAGGCGAATGCGAAACCTTATCCTTACTTTGACCACCTTTCCGAGGGCGATGCTTAGTTATTTTACAATAGCTTGTCAGCTTGCGAAAAGGCTTGGGGATTTTCAGTATATTCCACGGGTCTAGGAAATTTCGGTGTAGGACTTTTCGGTGCAGGACGTTTCGGTGCGGACTTTTTCGGTGCAAGGACATTTCGGTTTAAAGACCTTTCGGTGTACGGATTTTCGGAGTACGGTTGAAATCCTGTTTGCACGGCGCATATTTTATCACTTATACTGCTTTTAGTTACATCTTCAGACAATATTTGTGAGGCCAGTCGGTATCGATGACTTTTATCGTTGCCTCTACAAATAACACTTATTTTATTTTCTATGTTTATTAATTGAATGGCTAAGAGATTATCTTCGGCTTGCTGATCCCTGCTCGCCACTATGTTTCCAGTACATATGTCGGAACCTTTTTATGACATCGTTTTGCATTACCTAACCTAAAAGCTAAACCGATCCTTGTTATTCTCTTAAATTGCATCAATGCCTGTCTAAAAAAACACGTTGCATTAAAAAAAAGTTATCTATCGTTTAGTTTATCATAATGACTGGCTTCACAACTGTATTCGATATCTCTCCGTCCGTACACCGAAACGTCCGTACCCCGAAACGTCCGTACACCGAAACGTCCGTGCACCGGAAAGACCGCACCGAAAACTCCTACACCGAAATGTCCGGTTCCCATATTCCACCTTGCGTAGTTTAGTAGCAAATCGCGCTGGGAATAGAAACAAACTCCCCCCAAAAAACTGCAACATCGCTTTTAGTATTTTTTTTTCTCATCATGTCACTTTTACGCACTGATAGAATAAGGTTTTTAACGTCAGAAAGCACTTTGATTTTATATGTAACACTGATTCTTCGCCATAACTCAAGAAATTTAAGGTGTTTCGCGTGCTGAACGATGAAAACGACCTACCCTCGTCCGCCATTATGCGTGCGCCGCTCCGCCCTTTTGGTTTTTTCAAGTTTGGAGCCCACAGAAACCGAACTTTTGCCTGATGTTCAGCGCGCTGAGACACATTGAGCATAGAGAGCGGGGCGTCGTTTTCTTGTGGGCGAAGCCTCTCAAGATTGCAATCATTATGACGGAACTTCCTTTAGGTAAGAGAGACATTGAGCTAACTCTTTAGTATGTTGGTAAACAGTGTTGGCGGTAACGCATTACAAGTAAGGGCGTTGCCGGTAACCCGTTATTTTTTCGGCAACGTAGTAACGTACTCGTTACATTTTTCAAAACGGTAACGGGCAACGCACTTATACTTCGTTTCACCTTCCGTTCAGACGCAGCGGATGCTACGAGGGAACGGGACCAATCAAGCAGCGTCAAAAGTGCAAATCACTAGGCTTGTTCTGTTTATGATTGGTTCAGCGATGAAAAACACAGACAGAAACATTTCGAACACCATGATGGTGCCCTTTTGACGCTCTCTGATTCGTCATATAATCTCGTAGCATCGGCTGCGTCTGGACGGAAGGTGAAACGAAGTATAGGTTACTTATTTCAAGTAACGGGTAACATAGTTACGTTACTCGTTACACCTTCTTCCCAAGACCTGAAAAAAAGTATGCGTCAATTTTATTCTCATTTCTATGCTTCGTTCGACCTAAAGTGAGACGCAGTCGACACTACGGGCTGATGGGACTAATCAGGCAGCCTCAAAAGGGCACCATCATGGTGTTCGTCATGTTTCTGTACGTGTCCTATCATCGCTGAATCAATTATAAAGAGAAAAGGCCCAGTGACTTGCGTTTTTGACGCTGCTCGATTGGTCCCATTAGCTCGTGGCGTTGGCTGCGTCTGGACTTAAGCTGAAACGAAGTATAGGCGCCGAGTCATTTATTATTGCACTCACGCTCATATCTTCAAAATGTTGCCTGTTTTTTCCCCACGCAAAAAGCCCCACTTTAGAAAAACTCCAATGCCCATGCCTTTTGTTCCAGTGTCGAAAAACGCTGTTGCAAAAAAACACAAAAACAAAAAAAACATTAACAACAACAACGCTGTTACCGTCAATTTATAAATTATTATACACGTAGAAACGTCATTTTGCTCAAGACGCTCTAAAAAGATAAAGAAACCGATTTTCGCCTCCTCACGCACGGATATCGTAAGTTTATTGTCAGCCATGGACGAATTTGAGCGTGAATTTGCTGCCTCATACACGGAGCGTTCTACCAGTGAAAACTGGCTTATCATAAAAAAAAACACTCGGTGAAATGCTTTCAACTTCGTCCTCGATTCACGGTGGCAACGAGGATTTGTCACCGTGGCTTCCAAAAAGCTTAAGGCGCGAACTAAACAAGAAAAAAGATTATTCTCCAAGGCTAAACGAACGGATAATTCTGTTGACTGGACATCTTACAAAACCTTCTCAAAACAATGTAAAATAAATGTAAAAAATGCTAAGAAACACTTCTTTTCTGTGACCCTTCCCGGCATGCTTTCATCTGATCCCCAAAAATTTTGGAAAATTACTAACCCTAAATTGAACAGAAATCACTTCACATTTACAAATCAACAGAACGAAAAGATAAGTGATGTTGATGCTGCTAATTTGCTTAAACTCATTTTTCTTGGCGTGTTTACCCAGGAAACACACCCATTACCCCAATACGCTATTACAAATAGTTATCCACCTATGCTGCCCATCTTGTTTAATCAGAACGGCATTCTCAAAGTAATAGAAAACCTGCCCACGAGCAGTGCACCCGGTGATGATGGAATTCCTGCTAAATTTCTAAAAATAATCAAGCATGCAGCTTCAAATATCTTTTGCAAACTATTCCAACAATCTCTTAACTCCGGCTCAGTCCCACTTGACTGGCGCTACGCCAAAGTCATGCCGATCTTTAAATCAGGAGACCATTCCGATCCTACGAACTATTGCCCCATTTCCCTTACAAGCGTGCCATGCAAGCTCATGGAACATGTTTTGTATACCCATATCATATCTCACCTAGACACGTGTAACTTCTTTTTTCTAATCAACATGGTTTCCGAAAAGGTCATTCCTGGACTAGTCAACTTTTCGAATTTGTTACGGATCTTCACTTCAATACTCATCTTACTGCTCAGACCGATATCATCTTTATTGACTTCGCTAAAGCATTCGATACTGTTCCTCATCATCGCCTTCTTCTTAAACTTTCAAGTCTACAAATAGATCCTTTCGTCATTAACTGGATTTCTTTCTTTCTTGAAAACAGAAAACAAGTAGTCAAAATTAACCAATCATCATCGTGTCCGTCCACTGTTGCATCCGGGGTCCCCCAGGGTAGTGTTCTCGGTCCTCTGTTGTTTTTAATATACATAAATGACCTTCCTTCATCAATAAACTCCACAATTAGGCTCTTCGCCGACGACTGTGTTATTTACTGAAAAATTATTACAAATAACGATTCAACTCTACTTCAAGACGATTTAAATACTATATCTTCGTGGTGCTCTATGTGGCAGATGAACATAAACGCTTGCAAATGTAAACAAATGTCGATCACTAAGTCTTCTGCAATAACACAATCACAATATTCATTATTATCACAACACCTGGAACATGTAGCATCGTATAAGTACTTGGGAATACATTTTACAAACACGCTATCATGAAACGACCACATTGAATACATTACAAGCAGTGCCTTGAAAACGCTTGGCTTCTTGCGACGAACATCATATCTTGCCCCACCTTAAACAAAACCACTCGCATACAAAACAATAGTCCTTCCCAAATTAGAGTATGCATGCACCATTTGGAACACCCCACCAAACTTACCTTCTTCAAAGACTGAAATCTGTCCAAAACAAAGCAGTAGGATTTATATGCAACAACTGCTCACCGGAAACTAGTGTCTCGGCCTTAAAAACTAGCAATAATCTCTCTCCTCTTGAACCAAGACGTAAGATAACTCGGCTTTGTTTTTTTCATAGCAGCTATTAGAGCGATTCACCTTTTAAATCAGTTTATTGCCGCCCTGCCAATTTTACATCGCCAAGACTAGATCATTGTCGGAAACTAGAACCATTCTTGAGTCTCACTAACACTTTCCTTTTCTCCTCCTTATTACTTTGTATCAGAGACTGGAATGCATTACCTGATCATATTGTTACTGACAGCAATCCCATTTCATTTAGAGATCAGTGTTCACTATTGTATAATTACTCACCTTGATTATGTTTTTGTATAATAGCTTTCGTGCTTTGTTTGTACTTTATTCTTTCTATTTCGCTTTGTTCGACGACGTTGGGTGCATCAGCGATCAGCATTTCACTTTTCCGTGTTTTGCTATTCTTTTTGTTTTTGATTTAACCTTTGTCATTTGTTTTGAATCTCCCCTCATGTAATGCGTCCATCGGACGCTCTTGAGGTGAATAAAATGAAATGAAATGAAATGAAAAGTAACGTAAAAGTAACGTGCGTTACTGTTATCGGTAACGATAACGCGTTCCTTTTATTTCGAGGCTACGTAGGTCGGTAAAGCGTTCCTTTGTTTTGCAAGTAACGAGTAACGTATTTCGTTACCTTATTGGGTAACGCCTACAGCATTGTTGGTAAATCCCACTTTGCGCGATGAAATTCGTCGAGTTCGTCCTTATATCGATACCTTATCTCAATGCACAAGTCACGGATTACAGATAACGCGCAACTCTGTGGAAAGTAAAAGTGTTGCGTATAGCCTTGGCGCGTGTGTTTGGATTGCGCGAGCAATCGTGGAAAGTAAACAAACAACGTAGCAGCCAAAACGCCCTCGCTGTGACACGTGGCAATCTACGGCGTTGTACAAGCACCAAGTCCCCCCCCCCCTCCTCCTCAAAAGAAAGAAAAGAAAGGAAAAAAAATGCCCCCCCCCCCCTCCAAAAAAAAAAAAAAGGGTTCTGGGAAAAAAAAAAAATAAACGGCTTGAGAAAGTGTCAAGTAGAAGTTTCGAGGGGTGAGGAAATCCCGCGAACCCCTTTTGAAATGAAGGGTAGTCCCTTACAAATTTCCCCCAACACAGTAATCGCATTGTGGTTTGAAATGCTGTAATTGTTATTTTTTTCTGTATTATTAAAAAAAAGAGAGAAAAAAGACAACAACAGCTAGGGATGCACTTTGGCACGCTGGCGTAAAGTTTGGAATATATTTATAAGCATTGCCGGTAACAACCATGAGCCATCCAACTCTGGAAGGTCCGACGCCTTACGCTGCAGAGAAATCGACCGTAACCATAAAGGTAAACCAGGACCGAGCCGGAGCTCCTCCAGAGAAGAGCAAGTCAGCTTTCTTCGAAATGTAACGCCGTCTTAAAAACTTCTGTGGACAGTATGCCACTGGGAGGACAACAATTGAGGACTTCCTGCATGCGGTCCGTCGTACCACCCAATTCCGTTTCTGCATGTGCTGAGAATGTTCACGCCAGTGTGTTAAAGTGAATCTCCCTGTTTACTTTATATTCAAGAAACAAAAACACGAAAACAACCTGACAGCACCTCTAACCAGAATGATATCATACGATTACTGTGATGGGACAATTTGCGAGGTAATTTCCCTTTTCAAAATGAGTTCAATGGGAATATTTTTTTTTAGCCCCTGGGGAAATTCTTTCCACTTGACACTTGGGGCCATACTTTCCAGGGCTTTTTTTCCCAGGGCCGTTTATTCCAAAGTCCTTTTTTCCGGGGCCCTTTTTACCGGGGCCGGTACAAGACACTCGTAGGAAAGTTCAGAAATAGCTTGCTGGGTTTACTATTTCGCCGGCGAGTCCTTCTAATCGCGTAACAACTCCGCTTGAGTGATATGTGAAAAAGCATCTACGTCGTGTTCGCGCCAACTGTGTCACTCAGTGGAGGTGTTACAGTTCCGCCTTTCTCGAATCCCTTCCATTCGTACCCCCGATTCTGCACAATATAAAAGTCACGCGATGCCACGAAGCACGAACATTCCAAGGTTAAGGGGTTCTTCAGACAGGCAGCGCGGAACTGAACAGGGACCGTCCCAAAGCGAAGGATCACAAGGACCAAAGTTGAAGCGAGCGCGTGCATCCCTCTCGTTGGTGTCCTTTCCAACGTTGTCAAGCCTGACCTCGGATTTGATGTGTCAGGACGCCAGGACTTTCCGCGTGTGGACGCAGTCCACGTTTGGAGCATGTGAATGATAAGAAGTTTAGCTCTTGGGACTGCTCGATAAGAGGCTTCCTCACTTGCGAATCCTTTCTACGCGAATACGGCGGCTGGAACAAGATAAGGCTATCTTTGTTGCCCAAAAAAGAAAGTGGGAGAAATGTGATATGTCTGCTTAGATGATGCCCTGCGCAGAATACACAACAATGTTGCGCAAGCTTGCTTGTCTACGCTTTTTGTTCTGATGTTTGTTAGGGTTGGACGCTTTCTTTATGAGGTACTACCCGGCCCCCTCTTCCAAATTCCATGCAGATGCGAACCGACACACGGACAGTTCTTCCCTTTAGACGCCCTAGGAAGGTCAGCCCTAGGATTTGTGCGCGGATAATGTAGAATTGCCTGTTCGCTCCCATGCGTCTGTTTCTGTGACATATGGAAGTCACAGGACCACGTTTATGGTGGCCCCTTGTATTGACACAAAGTTAGATAATCTTGAAAACGAAGTAGGTATGTTGAGTTACTTAGGTAAGGGACACTCACTCCCTTGAATTTTTAAACCATGCAACCATAGCTGCCACAGTTTGACCTTTTTTTTTATTCATTCATTATTTTGGCAAAAGACGCTTTCAGTCCGTGTTGAACGCTCAGCACGGCTATGGGGATTATGCCGCCAAGGTTTCGATTGGAATGTAAAACTAAAAAGCTTATATATTGCCCCGAAATCCATCGGTATGGTCAACCGGTTGATCATGCCGATGAATCCATTTGCAAAGGAAGTGCCTTAGGAAACGAGCGTATGTCTAAGTAATCATTTTTTTACCCGTCTCAGACCCATGGCAACAAGATATCAAAATCATTTTATCGTAGGAGGAGCACGAAGTGAGACATTTCGGTAAAAGTAGGAATGTTTACTAAGGTGAAGGCCCCACATTCTTGTGCATAACGCATAGACATTTGTAAAACAGGCACTACAAACTCGAATTATCTTATAGTTTTGGATCTCGGCCTGGAAACATAAAAAACAAAGAAAAGAATATAAAAAAGAAAATGTGGTCGAAAAGAAATAATTAAAGGTTGTTTTGGCTGAATGAGCCGAATTTGTTCTCAGGAAAAAAAAAAAAGAAGGAAGGAAAGATACGAAAGTAAGGACAAGAAGTAATAAAAAGAAGGAATAAAAAGAAGGAATAGCAGAAAATCTGAGCAAATAAAAAGGGAGTTTGATGGGACGGAAAGAACCGTGTATGTACAGTTGAAAATGCTTGTTCCCAGATCCCAGACAATTTTAGCCGAAACGCAATGTGAAGACAGCTTGACGCTGCCTTACGAGCGTTGTTGCTATGTTTTCTTCTCTTTCTTTTGTGTGTGTGCGTGCGCAAACAGTAGTACTATAAACAGCAAACTCGAGACATATAGTTGGGATAATTTACCTCCAAAGTCCGATGTGGCATGCTTGTGATCCCTTGCAGGCGAACGTGACACGACGCCTCAAAGAAGGTATCTGTTCCTTGCCACATAAAGGTTGTACGCTGTGACACAACACACGAAACATGAAGCTGAGAAACGACCTCCGGCTGGCTTGTAGCGCGGAATGGAGACCAGAGAATGTAACGTTCAGAACTGATCAAACGCTCAGTGCTTCAAAGTATCCATTGTTTATTAGACCTTGTTGGACATCTGATCTGTCCTCGCGTTCTGTTTATGTCCCATGTTCCTCTTCGGTCTTGTTTCTGGTATCATTGACATTACTCAAGTCCGAGATAACAAAGAATGTAATATCTACTGCGATGCTTCTGCGTCGCTTCTCGCCAGATTCCAGAAGTCGAACATTTTGCATTCCCGAACGCTTTAATCATGTGCTATCTGAGCGCTTGTCCGGGCTAGTTACGATGGGATAAATTAGGCTGTAAGCGCAAGCTTACACCCTTATTTAAGTTTAAACCGAGTGTAAAAACATATTTAACTCCAATGCGACACAGAAACCACGTGTTCAGTTGTTTGCTCCTGACGGCGCGCACTGATCAGTAAATACCGCATGGGGCACACGTTCGCATACAAAGTATCGTGAATGCACAGTCGGCGACGATATAGACAGGTCTAGCCTTGCGCTAGGTCAGCTTATACCAGACTGCCACATTGCGACAATTGAGAATGTGGCAATCCATTCTAACCTCTTTTTTTCTTTTTTTAAGAGCTTTACGTACCCGAGGCTTTCGTGGCATGACTTTTGTGGACGCCACTGGTCCAGATCGTATTGCCGTACCCTATAGATATTGGTTATATTAAGGTCATCTTCTCTTACCAGATCAGATTAATGACCAGGAAAATAATTTTAGCTAAACTAAAACCTCGTTTTGAATTTATTTACTTACGAAAAAGAATGACCAACCGTCATAAGGCAATGTTTCGAGAATTGTACCTACTGCAACACACTAATTATGATGTTTTACGCTTAAACCTTCCTAGCAAGCGCAAATATTTGAACTCAAGAAAGACAAACAGAAGAGCGGAGCACCGCGTTTCGGTCGGAGTTTCTGGGGAGATGAAACGTTCAGCCAAGAGACAACACCCTGCTTTTCGCAGCCACCAATATCTGAACGTGAAGAGTTGTCTCGTGGTTTGAGATTAGTGCCGAGACGTAGATGTTTTGGCCTTGAAAATCAGGGGATTGATAGCGCGGCCGAAAATAGGCACTCCAAAATATGAGTGCGGAAGCACTGTGCATGGGTCGGCTGGAGGGCGCAAGCTCACAATGAGTCTTACACTTGGAATGCAGATACAATCCACTGTTTATCTCTGTCCCTGTCCTAAAACTAAGGAGGGGCTACTTCATACGCACGCCGGAAACCAGGAACAAATATAGGTACCATTAGTTTAGACATTATTTTCTATTGGTCATTGGATTCCGGAAGCTTTTCTTATCTACCGGATTTTAATTATTGTTTCGAAGTGTCACTGATTAAAGTCCAGTAAAGACGCGGTCAAGACCCGTTATGGAGGGAGAGGAAGAGACGATAGCGCGCGGGGACGTGAGAACAACGAGCTTTCGTTCGAACGATTAGTGGGTAGACCTAAGGCTATAGCTGCCTCTGTCTCCACTGCACTCGTCGAACGCGTTCGAATGCGAAAGCCAAACGCCGGACGCTGGAGTTCCGCGTTCTAACGCGTTCGACGAGTGCAGTGGAGACAAAGGCAGCTATGCGGAGCGCAAGTTCGTCTGCTACTTTTGCGGGAGTTGTGGTGACGTCAAAAAGACGCCGAGCTCTGATTGGTTCTGAATGAAGGATAGTGGAGACCTCAAAGCAAGCTGCCTTGAGGTCTACCCACTATCCTCTAATCAGAGCCAATCGGAGCTCGGCGCTCGGACGCCACCACAACCCCTGCAAGAAGCAGACGAGACTGGGCTCCGCATAGCTTTAGGTGTACCCACTAATCGTTCGAACGAGAGCTGGGGTGTTCTGACGTCCCCACGCGCTCTCGTCTCCTCCTCTCCCTCAGTTTCTCGGCGCACAGTGAGGGACAAGGTGAGAATTGCCAAAGCCACCTAGAAGTCCAGGCCTGCGCGTGACGTCATCGTTAGTGGATCCCCCACCCCGCCCCAAGCGGCAAACAACCTTGAAGCTCGACGCGAGCCGCGGCAGACGCGTCCGTTTAGGCATCGCCGCGTACTAACGTCGCGCTCGTTGTGAGACGCTGCAAAGACGCACTGTCGACGATGCTGACGCAAGGTAGGTGGCGCAAGCCGCCGCCGGATTCAAAGGGTTGAACCTCATCCATTCATCCATTCGGTGATGACGTTTGGGGGGCGGGGGTTGCAAGGTGCCGAAGGCCTTGTTTTCAAGGCGGTATTGGAACGGCACGTCGCTCGGCCTCAAGCACACGCTCGTTGCCTTCCGCCGTGCTGTGGCTGCTCGTGGATGCTAGATGCTCACGAAACACCGAAGCGTGATGGAAGTTGGGAAGTTTGCGTTAGAGCCCTTAGAACTGAGAGACTTCCCTGCCGTTTTCATCCTGTCAATGACTACATATCTCTTTTGACCGAAGAATGAAAAGCCACGTCCTATACTCACGGAGAGGCGCAATATACCTCCTGTAACTAAGGCGTGCGTTACCGGCAGACGTACGTTACCCCAATAAAATAACTAAATACGTTACTCGTTACCGATTCTCAAATAGAACGCGTTACTTTACCTTCAAAGTAACGAGTTACTTTTCTCGCTACTTTCACGACCAAATACACAACTGCTTTTGTTCCATGGCTTATTGTTTTATTTTCAGTAGTCGTTGCTCTTCAGCAGTAGCAAGTTTTCATTAGTTATGTTTCCCCGCTTCCTTGAGAATACATCTGCGGCGATGCTGAAGAGTCGTTCTACTGACGCGCTCGGAGGAACGGCAGTTGTGTGCTCCAGGAAGAGCTGGTGAATCTGGGACTCCCCTCTCTGTTTTGTTTTTCTCTGCTTCTAAAGATTCAAGTTAAAAATGGGTTTTGTGTCTTCCCGTGTTGGCAACCTCCGGGTTTGCATTCGGTCTATGCACGATTCGAGAAGGTTCAACCAACGAACCATATTATGTTCGCTGGGTGAAGGGCATTGTCAGCTGTAGAGCTCGACTGACGTGTCCAGCGACAAACGTTGCTACACTGCCATACTGTTTAGTTGTTTTTCGGGTAGCCGATCTGCCTTGGTCGCAATAAACGCATACTTAGGTTAGAATTAAAACGAGGATGTATAAAGGGTGTTGTACACGTTACTCCTCAAAAGGAACACCGATCTTTGATTGGATATTTTATAGAAAAATCGGCCGCCCTTCAATGTAATTTTTTGGATTTTTAGGACGCTTAATGCCCGTAGACGGAGTTATGACAATAAATAGACAATCTCAGAATCCACTTCAGCGCTCCTTTAAGCTGTCAGAAATATAGCAAACGAGGGTGCCTCGAGGGGGGATTGGTGGCCGAGTATGCTAAAGCACCGTAGCTCGAAGCGCGTGGAGCGAAAGCTCGCCCTGCAGAACCCAGCTATCCTGGGTTCAGTCCCCACCCCCGCCCGTTTTCGATCTGGATGAGCATCATACCGGCGTTCGGTCGTGTAGCACTATTGCGTGATGCACGTTAGAGACCTCAGGCTCGTATAGTGGTACTGCACTGTCTCAATTTCTCATCTATACGGCCGAGCCACCAGCCCCCATTGGAGCCGACTAACTTCCCGCTGCATAAATATACACACAACACAATTAAGGGTGCCTCGATGTTCGTCCGTCTCGCGCCAGACAGGGGTTGGAAGAACGCAGGATGTTTCTCACTCCTTGTGCGCTATAGAATTATTTTCAAAAGTCATGTTCGTGTGATCCTGTTATTATATTTTTAGAGTGTCGGGTATTGTCACTCACCTCTGTTCTGTGTTTTGCGACCCATTTTGTTTTTATGTCTCGTTCAGAAGTCTTATTTTGCCAAAACCAGATTTTGCATCAGTTATTTGGAACCACCAAGTGCCACTGCGGCGACGACATTAGAACGAGTCCAAAAGATGTTCGCGAGAACGTTTCACGCTAGAGAAAAACTTGTCTAAGCCTTACTCTTATCAGAATGTACTTAATTTTTGGAGTTTCACCGAGCCAAAATCGAGACGAGAAAGTGGTGGCCGAATATTTTCGTTCAAGAGCTTGCAATCATATTATGACCGCTCAATTATCGTATCTCAGATCCAGAGTAACGTTCCCGTGAGACATTTTCCCTGCAATCGCCCCTTTCCCATTAACCCAATGTATCGTTTGTCCCCGCTAGTTTGCATTGAGAACTTATTTAATCATCTTGACAAATCGTGTGTGGACATTTTCAATGATGACCTCTTGTCTTTTAAGAGGATCATTCCATTCTTGCTAGAGTGTGATTTTGCAGCGTCGTGTTCTGAATATGTTTTCAGGCACAATAAATAAATAAATAGAGTAAATAAATAAATAAATAAATAAATGGTCATGACAATGGTATTAAAGCTACGCCGTCAATAAGAGACGGCAAGCACGTTGAATGTCAAGTCACGAAGCAAGAAGCGTGTTGATAATAAAGAAGCCCCACGTCCTGTGTTTCTTAGCTTGTCGGTGACCATAGCACACACCGTTCATCGCGTTTGTGCATCACCATGCTGGTAAGACATCGGGCTAGGGTAGAGAAAGAAAAACACTCAGCTTGCCTGCACTTCCTCTGTTTCTTCCTTTTTATGCATTAGTTTTTATTTTACCAATTCTGGGATTGACCGTCGACCTGAGCCGAGGATTTTATCAAAAGTTGAACAAACTA
Source organism: Ixodes ricinus (assembly GCA_037355805.1). Lineage (NCBI taxonomy): Eukaryota > Metazoa > Arthropoda > Arachnida > Ixodida > Ixodidae > Ixodes > Ixodes ricinus. Next base: position 71,392 of record JAZHYW010023992.1, read on the forward strand.
TCCCCCCCCCCCTTTCCTCCCTTCCCAAGAAACATGTCCAATGTGGTCTCGATGCTAGGGCTTCAGCCAGTGAGCCGCCAGCTTGAACCACCAGTGACTTATCGGATTTGTTGAAGTGAAGCGTCGGCCGTCGGGAACAGGATTGAGCACGCTCTCAGTGAATGTAAAGAGATCTGAGCCGGCTTGCTAGAACAGCGTCTAAGCCGAGACTGGGTGAAAGAAGGCGCTGCAATAGCTGGGGCGCACGAACCTCTTGAACGCGGTTTGAGTCCCGTTCAGCTCGTGCGCTGGCTTTGGCTCTGCTTTCTTTCACCCAGTCTCAGCTGAGACGCTGGTTCTGGCAAGCCGGCCCTGGCCACGATGTCTCCCATGCTCAGTATGACGGCTGACATAGACTGACACGTGTTTGTTTTCTTTAGAAAATAGATAATTTGAGTCCTCGTTATTGATTGAACTGCTTAAGCAACTCGGAGTGATTGATGGTCAGGGTGTTCCGCAGAAAACAAAACAAAATAAAATCTTAAGCGGGACATTTTGTTTTGTTCTTTTGTTCACTGCACGCGGTTCAAAACGGGCTTTTCTACAATCGGGACAGCTAAATTAATTCAAACTCTTTTTCCGAAAAAAAAAAAAAATTGCTGCGTTTATAGTTTTTTTTTTTTTTTTTATCGACTGAGTGCATCTTGTTTTAGGAGCGGTCCTGGGACGTCCGCGCAGGAGGGAGCGTAACGTTCGGGAAGAGCTGAACGGGCGTCGTCCAGGAAGGAGTGTATTTTTTAGCGCCAGCGTAACGGCTGCGTACGCGGCGGAGTAAAGAATAGGCGGCAGGCAGGCAGCGTGCGTGAGACAGCGAAAGGGTGAACCGGGAGTCGATGCATGGAGAGGGCAGCGAGAATTCCTGAGTCAGCTGCTGGGCGTGCCAGACGTCATCCCATGCTCCCCGTGACCAGCGCCGAAACCCCGCCTTCGACGGGCCCCTCCCATTCGCGTATGGGACGGGGCCTCTGTGGCCGCGAGTGCAGGCAAAGTTTGGGCCGCTGGTGGGAAGCATGAGTGCGATAGTCTTCTTGTCTTTGCGCGTGCATTTCTCCCGTCCTCAGAGCCTGCCCATGAGTCATCCGGAGTAAACTCCAAGGGGCTCGCAGTAAGGCGATACGTCGCGGACGGCGGCCGAGAAACCATGAATTCCAGCCGCTACGAGAGCTACGCTTTCGACGGACCCTCGTTGTACCTCACGGGCCAGCAGCAGCAGCAGGACGTGGGCTCGTTGCACTCCATCGTCCAGGCGTCGCCGCTGGTCTTCGACCACGGCACCCTGCGCGTTGCCGATGAACAGCAGAGCAGTGACTGCTCCGGCGGCTCTTCGCCGGACCGCTGGGCCGCCTCGCAAACACGCCAGGCGAAAGAAAACGGTGAGACTGATGCTTCCCTTCACCAGGACGGACGCCGGTTCCTCGGAGCGCGCTCTTCGGTGCCGCCCAGGCCTCGGCGAGCTTGCACAGCCTGCCCAAGACTGAGCAAGCTCCCTGTGGCCAGGAACTACCAAATTCGTTGGGAGCCAAAATTACCGACAGTCTTATAGCCTGGCGCATCCTGCGCGCTGGATGGCTCGAATCGGTATCGAACGTTGGGCCTGTTTGTCTCCCAACTACAATCCGTGGCCGAAATTGGGTTCAACTATGCAAAATGTCTCTGGGGACGAGCGCTTTGAAGCGAGAGATTTGGCGTGCCTTGTTTCTCCGTCGCGTCTTTCGTGTGGAGACCTGTCTGTCACGTGGGCAGGACATGCGTGTTGATCGGGGACTGTCCCGTTTCAAAATCAAGTTTGTACTTGCCCGTTTAGGCCTCATTATATTGCAAGTGAAAATTGCGATCGTTGTACTGTGTGTTGGTCCGTTTCTTACGGGAAAGGTAGTGGTAAAGGCGGAAGGGTGATGGTGTCTAAAAATAAAAGTGGGTTTTACATAGTTCACATAGTTCTTTCTTGTCAATCGGATGCAAGTTTTTATTTTCGTTTATTTAAGCACATTTCCTTCATCTTCTATATTTTTATTGTGACTCATCTCACAAACACCAAGCACTTTTTGCTGTAAAAAAATCAAGGTGCACAATATACAATGGCTTAAAAAATACAAATATTTTGCTGCATCTTAGAAACGGACGAAATGTCAAAAGAATTCAAGTAAATAAATTACAAAAAAAATCATATAACTTGTGGTGTCTCTCAGTACCAAACTGATGATAATTCAACCTCTGTCACATGCAAGTTCCCATGTAGATTTGCTACGCTCGGGAAGAAATTCTCTCGCGAAATAAGCTTTTTTGTAGAGGATCTGCGGATGAAGAGTCCATGGCGAGTCCCGAAGATTAACTCTGCGCTGTGTCGGCGTCTTATGTGCCCATTTTCCGAAAGCACAGGGAACTTAAGGAAATCCCTCTAGTCGAGGACTTTGAATAGTTATGTATTTTTAATGACCGTGAAGAAAAATCAGTTTTTGTTTTTGAACGTGGCCGTATTGCTTGACTCGCCTTCCTGCACGCGCAATGGTTCAGTCATTACACTTCACACAAGTCTCGTCATGACAAAGACGGGCTCAAAGTAGTCCCCTGTGACACTCTGTTGAACATTGGCCAGCCTCAGCCGATGTTCAAAGTATAAACTGGGACTATAGTCTTGGTGACAGGTCAAGAACGAAGTGGAAGCCTCTGAGGCGTCACGCACGTCTCAGCGTTTCCAGTACATTTACTCATTTTGTTCAGGTGGGCACCGGAGTTGATCCGACTGGCTTATGGAGTTTATGTATACGTATCGCTCAGATATGGTTTCCAGTGAGTCAAAACTGCGCCTGGTTTAATAACCTAGGAACGAATGCTTGCGCGCTGTGACGATATCGACATTCCTTGTGGAGCAGATCTGCGGTTACCTACAATGGCTCCATTTTAATAACCTGTATACACGTGCCACCTGAAAAAAACAAAATAACAAAACATTGGATTTTATTGAGGCCGGTCCCAAAAAGTGTGGATTCATTTTAAGCACATGTATGGCTCGTACAGTTTTGTATATTGGCTGAAATTTATTGAAAAACACGCACGAACGAAACAAAGTAAGCGCTTACGAATAAAAGTGCGAGAGCGCGCGAGCGAGTCACGTTACATAGTACGTTTACTGTAGTTGCTTTGCTTTGGTTTTCGCTCACTGGCAAAAGTTAATGGCCATACGAGCGACAAGCCCGTGTTGCCGACGGAGCTCCCATAATTTTTATGAATACTGGCATATACAGATAAGGTTACGAGAATGGCTCATTTTCGTTTGTGGCTTCAGCTTCTGCCGTACAACTGTCCTTAGCAAAAGTCGGAGGGGTGTGAACTGAACTACAAAGAACAAGTCGTGCCTTACATGTAGTGTTTCTTAAATATTCGCCATCTGGATTAAAATCCCCCCTCCTTCCTTTTATTTTCAAACAACAGTACCGTATTTGCTCAAGTAATAGCCGAGCTGTTTATGAACAATGCATGTGGGCTTGCTTTCCGCGGAGCACGAGGATAGCAAATCACCGCGATCGCCAGAAAACTGGAAGCGAGTTATTGGACAGAGATAAAGTCCTCACGCGAAAATGCGTCTACTCAGATTGCAGTTTTACGGAGAATCGTGTTCTCGACCACTTTATTTGCTGCGTTTTTATGCAGGACGCGATGATTGGCTCTGGTGTGTGTTTTGCAGAAAAGTTGACGCGAGGGCCATGTTCATGAGAAGTGCGGCTACTACTCGAGCAAATACGAGTATCAACCTATACCATGAACCACAAATGCGGCCACTTGAAGTGTTTGTCCAGTTGCAGGCCTTGTTTAAACTTCCATCGATACCGAGGACGATAAGGATTAAGAGCGTGCAATGTAATGGCTGCTCGTCTTCTCTTCTGAAAAATGTTAAAAACTAAGCAGCTCATAGTCGGAAATCAAGGAATCGTGTGCAGTCTCCTGTTACACGCTGTGATGTACGATTCCTAGTGTCAGGGATGAGAATTTGAGCTTTTGTAAAAATATCTCTCACAGTCGAACGGAACCAAAACTCGCTTTGTTAGTAGTCGGTGACAACTCAAGATAGGTGGGGCGAGGGAGAGGAAGGTGGGAGAGGAGGAAGTGGACGCAACGCTGGTGAGGGGAGGAGGAAACCCTCTCCCTCACCAGCGTTGCGTCCGCTTCCTCCTCACCACCTTCCTTTCCCTCGCCCTACCTTCTTAGCTTGCAACATACTATAGTAACTTGTGCACCATTTTAATAATGACGAAGAAATTGGTTTGTGATCCCCTTTTTCCGGTATCGAAGATGGACAATTAGTCAATAATGAGCAGAAATCCGGGAGACGATTAAAGGCCGGCAGTTAAAAGACGGGGAACACGGACGTTATCATGATTTTAAGCTAAAATTCAAAAGATCGAGCCTCTGGACACAGTTGTACAAAGCCGAAGGGAATAAAGCTTCCTTTTATATGGACCTTCTTATTTTCTGTTTCACGAGGAGGAAAATCCGGACATGCTTTTGGTTGCTTCGTTGAAAAATCGTATACTGTAATGCATGTTGGCTTGTCCAGTTTCTCACAGGACGCGTGAAACTCCAAGCTGCACTTTAGATAAGAACCAGACCAGTAAACTGCCAATCAACAATAGCAAAAACAAAAACAGAAACATTTAAAACACGATAATATACGCTGAGCACGCGGCGTGCCAGATGCGAAATCGATCCAAAGGAAGATCGCCTTGTTGACCCAAGAAACTAAAGACGCCAGTCTCTATTTGCTTCGGTTAGAAAAGGTCTACGATCGAGAAACGCACGTTTGGCTGCTCCCCGGCGTCTCACACGCGTTTTTTTTTTTTTTTACAAAACGGTTTTTAGCATTGTTTGCACAGGCGGTTTGCGTTTTCAGTCCGGCTGGCGCGCGGCTTGCCGTTTTCTAATAAAATACTGAATTTAGTTTTTATGTGTTTTGTAAACCGCGGTAAAATCCATAGAAGGGCGTACGTAGCTCATATAGTGCATTCACGCTTCTAGCTTCGTGGTTCGTTCTTCGGCGTTCTTACTGGATAATAGCGAAGTCTCATTGGCCGCTGAGCGATAAGAAGGTGCTCCGCCTTCTTTACGCCCTGCAATTCTTAAGCTGTCAGTAACCAGATGTAGTACGTGCTTCTCACGTGAGGACGTGCTTCAGAGGTTGCATCGTTAATTGCTCTGTCGAAACAATATTGGCGCGATTTTTTTCTTCTTATAAAACGGAGAACAGAAGGCTGCCAACACGCCTGAACGTAAAACGCACAGCGGTGCACTCTTAGAAAAAGAAGAAAAAGAAAGGAAAAAGGGGGGTCTATATCCATAAAGGAAGAACGTCTTGTCCCCTATGCTCCTTTAAAGGGAATGTGAACCGAACTTTGGATTTCAGAAAACAATGCAGGAGATGTGGGCGGGACGCCACAATCCCTACAACACTACTCGTAAGGCGATATCTCGAATCGACGGCCGTATTTTTGGAAAACAAAAAGGTCGAGATTGAACCAGGCCGACGAGGCGCGTGACGTGAAGATATCTCGTTTCCTCCTCTCTTCGTCTCGCAACCCTCAAGGCGGCGAGGCGGAGAAGACGCGAGGCCGTTCCCTCTCGTTCTCGGAGAAACATGACGTGAACATATCCGTGAAATGCGCCTCCTTTTTTGAAAAATACGGTCATCCGTTCGAGATATCGCTGTATGAGTGATGTTTTGGTGTTTGCAGCATCCTGTTGCACGCTTTTTCCGCCGTGTTTTGTGGAATCCAGATTTCAGTTCAGCATCACTTTAAGCGGTATTCACACGGGGATGCTTTCGCACTCTAAGAAAGTCAGTGCGTCTACTTTCCGCAGAACACACGGAGAGCCGAATACCGCGACTTACGGAGGCAGCTCAGCGAATGACGATGCCGAAACATATGTTTAGACCAAAAGACGCAGCCCGAGTTGTGACATTATGCAATGCGAAACGTCACGCTTGCATTGCTTGATGTCACAACTCAGACTGCGTTTTTTGGTCCAAACGTATGTTTCGGCATCGTCATTCGCTGAGCTGCCTCCATAAGTTGCGGTGATTGGGTCTCCGTGTGTTCTGCGGGAAAGTAGACGCACAGGCTTTCTTGGAGCGCGGGGAGGATTGTGCGCGACGTCAGGGATCGGCGGAACCAGCGCGACTCCCTCCGCGAATGAAGCATTCACACGAACAGCGGGGAGCTCAAAGGGATAGACGCATTTAGGGCAGTCGCATTCTCGACAACAGTGCTCGGTGCGCGCTGACGATAGTAGAAAAATGGAGGCCTACATGAAACGGCGATACGCGATTAGGGCAGCAGCACTTTTCGATGCAAAGGGCGACTAACTGCTTCCTGCTAAAAAGAAAGATGCTTCTCGAACGGATGGATGTAACACAAAGGACATGGAATCAAAAAACAGTTGTATGAGGAGCAGCCTGAGGACTGCATTGATGACTATCGAAGACCCCTTCGGGTGCTTCGGACGACACGTGCAACAGCGCAATCCACAACAAGTTAGGCGATCCCAATGCCACCACCGGTATCTCGCTGAGCAAAACCTGTAAAGTTACCAGACACGCGAACAAAATACCGCCAATTGCGAAGAGATCCCACGTCAAAGCGTGAAAATCTCTTTTGGGGTGTGTTTGAGCAGCCCGATCAAAAGCTCCCCTTCCCCCTTGGGATGTCTACGTCAGCGCAGCTCCGCGCAAATGCGTGATGTTGTCACCACGTGGTGCGCATCCAGGGGAGCAAAGGTATTTCTCCCCAGTGCAGGTACCCCTTTCAGAAATGGTCGATAACGCAATAAATGCAAGGGTGCAAGCGAGCTGGACAAGAATGATGATAATAATTCCTGGATGTCCCTGGTTCGACACCAGGACCAGGCGGATTTTTTCGGTCGCGTACCAGTCACCTAGCTGTATTTTGATATTTGTGTTTGTCCTTTGTCCCCCTTGTTCCCCTTCTCCAGGGATTATTGTCGTCATTCTTGTCCAGCTCGCTTGCACCTTTGTATTTACTGCATTATCATCATAACTACTTGGCTGATTGCACGGTCTAGAAAATATCGCGAAGCGCGAAAGAAGGTTAAAGTTCTGGCCACCAGATGGTAGGAACAGGCAGAGTAATTGCAAATGTCTGGGCTAATTGGCGCCAAATACCGTCCAATTCATCTGCAAAAAAAATAAACAACCTTTAACTATTGCGATTAAGACATCTTTATCATACACATCATAGGCTTTACGTGCCACTACATTTGATAGAATTGACTGCACAGTTCTTATACGGCGAGAACATAAACAACACATACAAACATAAAAATGAAAGCATACTACCCATAAAGAAAAGAGTAGGTTGTGTATGTTTATACAGCCTAGAACTTGGTCTGCCCCAACGGGCGACGAGTCTCCCAGCTGTAGATGAGCAATTTAATACTACCCATCACTCCCTTTATAACCTGCGCTTCCGCCTTTATACTCGTCGTTTTGAAGGTACGGACTTTCTCGGTGGTCATCTACGCAATAAAAAATGTAACCAGTATGTCGATGTTTTCTAGTCAGTGTCATTACTCAGAAGGTATTTTCAATGACACAAGGGATGGATTTCTTTGTAAAAAGTAAACGTTCACGCTGTAATCATTTGCGACAGCCAATAAAACCACCCGCTCCACATTGGTTCCTAGCAGCCTTGTGTTCGCTTACACCGCAAAGCACGTCCAGAATGGCGCGAGGGACGCCAGTGTTTCTATCATAGTATTTTATTTTTGTTTTTCTGCTGTTCGTGTGTTCGTCGTGAGATGTTTCACGGGCAGAGAAATCGCTTTTCGACCCTTATGAATTCGGTCAAAGGCGCAATTTGCGGCAGATGTTGTGTACGGTTAGCTACGTCGCGGTGCGTTTGAATAGAAGCAAATGGTGGGGATAACTATCGTAAATAAGTAACTATACTATGTCGTACCTAATTATACATCGTCAGCAGAAAGAAAGAAAGTATATATATATATATATATATATATATATATATATATATATATATATATATATATATATATATTATATATATATATATATATTGGTTGGTTGTTGTTCCGAGTGGCTCTGGGCGAATCTACAGAGCGACATCGATGGACGTGGAGCTCTCGGAGTTCGAAGTCATCACTTTCTGACCGATGATCAGTGAATTATTTTTACGGTTAGCCTTATACGTTAAGAGCTCATAAATTTGGCATTGACGAGAGGACTATAAAATGGACACTCGAAATTGAAGCGCTTTTTGATCTCGATCCAACAATCCGGAGTTCAATTTAGTTTTAATAGCTCGCACGCGGTTTTGCTCTAAGAAAGGGACTGAACAACTCGATGTAGTTACATGTGTCCTTTAGCTGTGACGTCTAGATTCGGTACGAAAATCAAAAAGAAAAAGCTAGAAAGGCGGCAGGTGCGCTTTGTGGGCTCGACCACAAGCCGACTGTCGTCTAAAAACTATCCGGCTATTACAGAAAGCAAATTTACGTAGCACCACATCGGTCGTTCTGTCTTATTTCTTTTAATGCGAATATTCTAAACTATAAATATACGCACGTGCTTCGTTTCTGTCATATTTCAGCCCAATCGCTCTCGGGGAGGGGACAACAGAGCTTTGCAGACGACAGTTAATTAACCACTGTACGATAGGAGCTACAGTTCAAACCAGCGTTCCAACATGACTGTCCGCAGGTCGATCGATTGCACCATAATCGCTGAAGCGGTCGTCTTAAAACTCTTGGTAAAACAAAATGTCAACCTGCGAGCGTACATGCATAATCTCATCTCGCTGTTACACCACTGGTACGCGAAACACACAAAGACAACGATGACGATTCCAGACTTCGTTCACAATGCACAGCACTGCCATGGCAATGTGTGAAAGAAATACAAAACCGCGTTGATTGTCAGATGGCACTCGGTAACAGGAAACGGACCCAAACATAGCGCAGAAGAGGTGCAGGCACCCGTCAGGAAAACCTGCCTGACTTGGACGCAAAGTGCAAAGTCAGCAAAGTTGGCAAAGTTGCGGTGACGGCCATCTTAGCCCAGTGCGCGTAGCACTGCTGGCACAGCTCCGGATCTTCGCTGTTTCTAACGGCTTAGTTGGCTCGTTTGACAAAATTAGCGTTAAAAGCGTCAATGCAACCGAGGTGCCCTGCGTGTTTAGACTGGGAGACTGCAAGTACAAGAAGCCTTCGTTGCCGCTGACGCTCGGTCAGCTCGATGACCTTTATTAAAATTAAATAACATGTGTGACGTGCACATAAAACGAAACCGGAAGAAGATGGGGCGGGAGGGGGCGGAACTTTCTTCCCGTCTGCCCGGAAAGGACAAAAATGTCTCGTTCCTTCCTTCTCGTGTCCGCTTGAAGGCACGTCAGTCGAAGGGAGGAAAACGAGGCCGTTGCTACCGTTTTCCTCTTTTTCTTCTTCTTAGAGTGTGTGTGTGTGTTTACAAAATAAAATAAAACGGGAAAGCAAAGGGGGGGGGGGGGATGCAAAACGCCTGGTTAGTCAACCATTGAAGGGTCATGTTCGTAGCTTTGCGGGGGGGGGGAGACAACGAGGGGTTAGAATTAGAAGGTGACGATGGGAATGTAAAGCCACACAACTACACAATGTTCTTGTAAATCTTTTATTCCGGAACTCGTGAACGAGCCTGTCCCGGTGCGAGTCATCGAGCTTTGACCGATGCTTGGCTTTCATTTCTTCATACGCTCTTTGTATTTTTCCTGTAATAACACGCTTTCGGCATGGGGATACTACGAGCAGTGGCACCCCGCTAAGACAAAGGGCATCGAGACACGCTAACCGCTATAGTTTGTTGCCATCACCAGTTTCAGCGTCTCTCTGAGGTACTGAACCTGGCGATGGCAAACTCACACGAAGCATGCGTTGCTGAGAAAATAACGCTGTGGTACCGAGGAAAAGCAACAGCCTCATGTGCGACCATAGTGATCAAGTGCATCGAATGGAACAGCAATAAACAAAGAAGTTAGGCTCGGATTATGGTGGTCGCGTCAGTGTATGGCAGTCGGACTAAAAGTTACTACGCATGTCGCCCGGTGATAACTGCTAGGCGAGCGTGATGTACTGTGAGTCTTCGCTCTCCATTTGTATTTTATTTTACAGATACTGAACAAATCTATCTCGAACTCGACTTGCACACTCCCTAACTAAAGCAAATAATAAGAACAAATAATTGACTCATTGGGAGCTTTGTTTTGGAAGAACGTCGCGTATTGTGCGACCATCTGAATGACCACGTAAACCCTAAGTGCCCTACACTCGATCAAAATGCTCGACCTGACTTGCATCAGGGTAGAGTTGCGTTATTAGACGCTTCCTCGAAAACGGCGACGGGTGTTCGTCACAGCCTTCGACTCTTCGGTTGTGCGGGGACACGTGACACGGATCACTGTCCGACAGGAGCTATCGACTGGCGATAGGTTCGGTCCGCAATCTCCGCGTGTGATCCGGTTGGGCGCGTGCCCGCGGAGTGTCTGACCGCAAGCTTTCGCACTGAATGAATGCGAATACGTTTTGCATTCATTAGTAACTAGCAATCCTTTCAAATCGAGTAAGTTTCATTCGAATTCAGTAACTGACAATGTATGGGTCACGGCGAGAGAGTCCTGAAATGCCTAAAAGTGCGGTGACAAATAAAATTTTTTTTCTTCTTCTGAATGCCAAACTTTCTGCCTTGTCAGTACATGCTCCTTTCCTATGCATAAGTCTGACTATAGCTGTCTTAGAGTTTGGTGTTGTCGGTTGAGGGCCTGGAAACGCATGTTTGCGGAGGTGAATACTACCGCAGTGCTGAAATTGCATTCGATGTACATTTTTATGACTGCCGAACGCTCCACAATTTTAATTTATTTCTGTTTCTCTCTCTTCACTGTGCAGGAAGAGCGCGATTCACTAGCAGAAGTACTGTCGTTTGTTAAAACGTTATATCTCCCCCTCCCCTTTTTTTTTTTTTCTTTTTGCTAGAGAAGATAGCAGCTTTATTACGTGGCCTGATGACGTCAATTCGCTATATTTGGCGTGGACTTTGTGACTTATCTCTACGCCTCAAACGCCTGACGGCCTGGAGCAGCGCAGCTTGATGCCAGCACGCTGTCAGAAATGAAGCGCAGTTAGTATATGGGACCGTGTGATATCAGTGAATATACTTCCTCTTTTCTAGAAATGCTTTCACAGGTATTCGGGCTTGAATTATAGCAGGAAACGTCAAGTTCCACCTTCCAGAACGCCCCAGAAACAGGCTGGTGGCCAATGTGTTTCCGTGCCAAGGTCTTTTTGTTTTTTTTTGCTAACGTTTACTGATTACGTTGAGTCAACGTAGCTGGTATAGAACGTACGCGGGAATTCGGAAGGTGTTTACTGCGACTCAGTGGGAGAAAGGTTTGCGGTTACACGGCGCTAATTTGCTTTACAATGGGAGCAAAATTTGACATACTACAATCAGGCGAGGTCTTTTTTTAACTCTTTGTCATGGAAGTATACAGACGTCTTTGTAGAAGTAGTGGGGCCGCTGTAACAAAACAATATGATGCTGAATGAGCGCCAGAGCGTGCTTATAGAATCATAGACAGATGATACACGCATCAAGTTGGACGATCAATTAATGCGCTGGACAATATTTAAAAAAAATTGCAAACGTGCAACAATATAAGCAGACGTGCGACAGAGACGTGACAGGGACCTGTCGCATCCCTGAAGTGAGGAGGACCGTTGAACAGTGGAACAACCGTGAGCCGTATACGCAACGAGACAACCAGTCTAAAGAGCAGTTTCTGCGAGCAATTACGAGTCATGAAGATGCTTTTCAGTTTCCTTTTCATTTTGTGATTGATCGGTCTCAAGCGACGTATGGTGCCCGCTACAACGGTATGAGTTTATGTCCGAGTCGAGGTTAACGAACAAAAGTTACGAATAATTTATTATCTTGTTTGATTAGTAGCATTGATAAAGAGAGGGGGGGGGATTGCTGTAGGGGTTTACTCGCTGAAAGCAATAATAGGCCGGATCCTTTTAAATACGATAGGCGTAATTTCGTATTCGAAAGTCAGAAGCGCGATTAGTGAGCGTCTTCCTCGCTAAGACATAATATTGCAAAGAATGGCATGATCGTGTTTACTGTGTGTAACAACTTCCAGAGAGCTTCCATAACAACTTCCAGAGAAGCCTCTGCCTTCGAATTATCACGACTACGTTTCTCAGTACGAACTAGTGATGGGCGAACTTTTGCCGAATCGACAATTCAGTGCCGAACCCTAGGAATCGGCAAAGCCGAAGTTTTGCCGAACTTTTGTAAAGATTCGGCAAAGATTCGACAAAAATGCATTCTTGCCAGACCTAAAACTTGATATATCGTTTTTTCAAGCAAAACAGTTTTTAGTTTTTTTTCTTTTAACCCATATGGACACAGTTATTACTAAACAATGTGATGTTTTACAAGATAATCGTGTTCTTACTCTCTCTGTGAGTCACCGTTTCGGGCGCGAATTTGAATGCAACGGCTGCTGAGCCTTCACCAGAAAAGATAACAATATTATTGTAAATATGCACGTTTTTTTATTTGAGTGACTTCAGCTTTGCATGAAGTGTGCGTCCCATATTCGCAATGTCGCGTTTGTAACCTTTAAAATGCCGGTTTTTGACGTTAGGACACACCGGACGTTTAGGAAGATGGGAAGAGTTCTGTGTTCAGTTTTATGCGGGTAGATGAAAACCGCGAAATAACGCTAACTGAAAAGCAATATTATTATTTTTTTTTGGCACAAACTACTTGTGAGCCGAAAACAGGATTGCTATAATGACGAGGAGTGCTTTAAAGTACTTGTCCGCCAACGTTGCAACTACATCGTTGCATCACTGAAAAGAGCGAATAAAAATCCCGTTATCTCGAATGTACCGCATCATTTGTCACTTGCGCAGTAGACTGCGTCGTTTTCGCGTCAATTTCTGGTCCATCTGTTCTTGAGGCAGAAAAGATTGTAGAGAACCGCAATCACAAAGGCTGACAAACACACAGTTACCGTGTCGCCTACTCCATACCTCGCCGTAACCGCTGGTAGTACTACACTGTACGATGGTAACCGCACGCCCGCACGGCGGCCATTTGCAATCGATGGCCCCGTCACGCACGGTGGCCATTTGCCGAATTTTTGCCAATTTTTTTGCCGAACATCCCTTCAAAAGTTCGGCATGTGCCGAATCTTGCCGAATCTGAAGTTCGGCATATTCGGTCCATCACCAGTACGAACGCATGATTGTTGCTGACGTCACAGAAAAAAAAATCATCCGTGAGCGTTCTTTTTTTTTTTTCAGAACTGACGTTTACAAAAACGAAGCGTCGTTCAATGCTTATAATGTCCCTCGGTGCATTCGCATATCGAGCGGTGCTTTGATGTTAGTGGGCGGAGCCTGGCAGTTATTACATTAAAACATAATTTGCAACCTAAACGAATCCGCCCGCTATATTTCCTCCGTGGGAGATGTGATAGGATAGCAACGACCAACAAGACAATGCTATCTTGAGAATCGTCAACCGCCAACGTTCTGGAAGCACATATACTGTAAATAAATTGTGTCCTATCTAGAAAAACACACCTGATATAATACTCTCCGGGTCGCCAATGTGTGGTGTCGAGAAGTCTGCGGGTAATATTGATAAGTTGTAATATTCGTGGCGGGTGCATGGTAGCGGCTAAGCGGCAAAAAAAAGAGAATCGAATACGGTACAGACCAGAAAACAATAACCGCCTTCTGCGCGCGGCCATCTTCGCCTACTGGCAGGCACGTATCCAGGGGAGGGGGGGGGGCCCATGGGGCCCGGCCCCCCCCGAAATCTTCCATTTTGCTGGGACCTCCTCTCCCCCTCCCCCTCATACAGCATTTTGTCATGGGCGCCCCCCCCCCCCCCCCCCCGAAAAAAAATCCTGGCTACGTGCCTGCCTACTGGGCTGTGTAGGTCTTTCTGAGCATTCGCAGTAGGTCTCTTCTGTAGTATATTATACATGTTGACACCACACAAACATCCGCAGCCCAGTGAGTCGGCATTTTTTCACTTGGATATAAGCGCTTGGGCAGCAGCTGTACGCGCCCCCACCAGTGGGCGCCACCGCCCAACGTGCGTCGTCGTCCAATCCAAGCAAGCGGTTAGCAAAGAGTTTCGGAAACCGAATTGGCAAATTTCCGGTGGAAATTGAACTCACGGTCTGGTACCGCGCGACATTAAAGCGAAACGCAAAAAAAAAAAAGAGTGAAAGTGGAAACAACAACACGTATACACACACAGAAGCGGAAAGTTGATGCAGTGGCGTTTCATGGGCGACTCCGCCCGGGTGCCGTGTGCCTCTAACTATAAATACGCTTCCATGACTTCGCAGAAAAGAGACGGAAGGCGTTTGTTTGCTTTGCATTGATGTATGCGCCACGGGCTGTTCGCTCCCGGACGTGTCATTGCGAAGCCACCGGAGTACTGACAAATCCTGCTCCATCACTAAAAAAAATAAAAAAGGAAGGAAAAATAGAGACGGGAGAGAAAAAAAAAGGGGGGGGGGGTGTACGATCACGATACTGTCTGTATTCCCCGTTTTTATTCCCTCACCTCTAAGGTTTTTTTTGTTTTTTTTTTCCGAGAAAGATTGGTTTTGCGGTAACTCTTATATCAGTCGTGTTGCGTGTTATCGACGCGGTAGCATTTCTGAGTGAACTCACTTTTGAATCCGTGGCAAGGTTTGTAACCAACGAAGCAGGCGGCACGCATCTGTTAAATACGGGATCCGGCCAACTCGTCGAAGCCGATTCGTCGAAGGAGAACTTGTCGAATAGGCCAACTTGCCATAGGCCAGTTCGCAGAAAGGGCAACTTGTCGAAGAGGGCAACCTGTCAAAGGGCATTCCGTCGAATTGGCGGAAGAGAGTTCGAGGGAAAAAGTTTGTTTTGTTATTGTTCTTCTCTTCTTTAGATCTTTTGTTCTCACGTATCTTTTGTTTTTGTTGTTCCCATTGTACCACGTAGAAGAGCGTCTGTCAGAGCATAGCCTAAAAGACGAAAATCGGTTCAAAACGTTTTACCTTGAGTCATCAAAATTTGGGGTGATGTTTGAACGAATTCGGAGGTTCAGGTAACAAGTGATCACTGGGTGGCTTCCTCACCAATGCTTAACACAATCTAAGATAGATCTCGTTATCACTCAGTCAGCTGGTCAGTGGCGTAGATCTCGTTATCACCAGTCAGCTGGTCAGTGGCGTAAGCGGCGAGAAGTTTCGGGGTTGAATGAAAGGTTGAATGGAAGGTTTCGGGGTTGCGAATGAAAGGATCATCAGCCGCGGTTTCGAATCGCCAGCATTGCGTCTGTTGCACGAGTGGAAACGTTCCCTTACAAAAATTATCAATGAGTTTCAATTGAGTTTCTAATGTATTCTACACGAATACATTCTGATGTATTCTGTACGAATACATTAGAAACTAAATTGAAACTCAGTGATAATTTTTTGTAAGGGTTAGCGCACCCTGCGCTTACCATATGTGCTTCAAATCTTTTCTGAAATTTGATATAGTTTTTTTATGACACTCAGCGAGTTTTTAATTGGAACCGTATGTTTATTTTCACCAATTAAAAAAGTTAACGAACAAACTTTAGTTAATTATCCAACTTATTGTGAAGATTATTCTCTAGTATGTCCCTCTGGCCGTATAGCTCATCTGCACAAGCCACATTAGTGTATCGTTCACGGCTTTTTAAAAATATAAAATAAGTCCGTAGAAATAAAAAAGAAAAAAAAAATATATTATACTCGTGGACAACTTTCGGTGGCTATGGAGTCAAAGCTATGAGGCGCACACGCTCTTGTGCATCTTGAGCACCCATAAAACTGTGCACGCGTCCTCCTCGCTTCTTCTGAAATGCCCCAAAAAGTTGTCCGCGAGTGTAGAAATTAACAAAAATATATAAACAAAGAATACAACAGCAACAACACCAGCCAGGTGGTGCAAGCCGTCGCCTGATTCAAAGGGTTTGATCGTATCTATCCGTCCATTCGTCTGGTTGTGGTTCTATTCTTCTACTCCCAGTCTCGCATGAGCGTGACGGCGTGGCAGGAAAGTTTTGGAGACCGGAGGCAATAAAGCACTTAAACGTACTGCCTGAACGTGAAGCCTGGTTCAGACAGTTGCGGTTGACTGCGTTTGACTGCGTTGCGGCAACGAGAAACCAGGACATCCCTGCTGCTTATATCGCGCGCCAAGATGATTCCTTGAATTGTATTCCACGCTTCATACGAAGCACAGATGTACCGGTGACTCGCTTTCGGTTCTCGACGCAACGCAGTCAAACGCACTCAAACGCAAGTGTCTGAACCGGCCTTGAGAGAATTGTAGTAAAGGCATATTCCATATACAATTAATTTCTGCTCTGTTCTCCAAAGCGATGTCGATTTAGCTGCTTCCACGTGCGATCTGTTCAACGGCCGCCGTTAGCTGGGGACGTTTCTGGGCTCGCCCTGGTCGGGAGCGAACCTCCAGCGGAGCTCCGTACAAGATTCTCCGTGTCTGTCACACGAAGCGGCCAGCAGCGCTTGTCTGCTGGGCGCTCCTCGCAGCTCCTCGACGGGCCGCGAGAACGAGAGGAAAGGCGGCTATCGGCTTACATCCGCACGTGAAACTTCAAACTTGCCGTCGGATCGCGCACCACCTGGAGGCTTCCCGGGCACTCCGTGCTCCCGCGGTCGAGTACGCTCGCGCAAGAAGCGAAAAAGAAGGCGACCGTGCCGAGAGCGCTTAGCATGTTTTCTTTAGCCCCCTTCCGAGCTAGGACGAGAGAAAAGCAAATAGGAATGGGAGGATAAATTGGCCGAGAGAGTGCTTCCACATCTCGCGGGAGGCAATTAGCATACGACTAGATAGACGCTTTTAAAGCAGCTGTGCCTGAATGTTTTTTTTTTGTCTCGTCATTTTGGTCGCTTCACATTATCAGTAGATCAGGCGAGAGGTCATTGTTTTTAGAAACACCGCAATTTTTCTTGTTTCCAACGCAGGCGTTGTGTGGATTCGTCCTGGTAAAATTGTGTTGTCTGTATCTTTAGAAAGCCCCAATCGGCGCCTGGTGTCTACGTTGTAGACGAGAAATTTAGCCAGTGTTGTACCACTGCTAGCCTCGGGTCTTTAACCTGCACCACGCAATAGTGATACACGGCAGCACGCCGGTGTATGATGCTCATCCAGATTCGAAACGAACAGGGGTGGGGATTGAAGCGAGGATCCCTGGGTTCTGCAACGCGAGCCTTCGCTCCACGTGTTTCGTGCTGCGGTGCGTAAAAAACAGTCGGTCACCGATCCCCCCGGTTCGTTCTCGTCGGCGTGGCCCGGCACGGTACGGCCCGGGGAAGGGCAGTAATGGCGGCTGCAGTTTGAAGCGTGCCTGACTGCCCGCTGAGACCGTTCCTTTGTTGTGTGTTTGTCTGCCTAATAATTTGGGCCGTTGATGCTTGCTTTGTTTGGCATTTGTTTCCTATACACCGAGGGATCGTGTGTGAAGTTTTGGCCGTCATATCCGTTCATAGGCGTAGACTTCGGGGGGGCATCGGGCTCGTGCCCCCCTGGTAAGATCTGGGGGGGGGGCGGGCCTGGGTCATGGTCCTTACCGGGACGCTGTTTACGTGCCATGTAACGAGCGTCTAGTAGTGGCATGTAAAAAAATAACGCCTACGTTGCCTTTATTGACAAAATACATGAGAAATGGAATCCCAGCGTGCTTTCGGTGGCTTCAATCTCCAGCTCTGGCGAAAAAGTAACGCGCAGCCCCCCCCCCTCCCCGGGAAAATGGAAAGTCTACGCCGCTGTATCCGTTACAGCCAATCTTGGGGATGGTGGCAAATCGTAGCTCTTCCGTTGCGGCGCATAAGAATTATGATTGCGTTTTTATTCCGGAAAGTGTGCAGCGATGGACCTATTGCTAAATTGCCCGAGCATCAAGGAGAATGCAGGGAACGTAGGTACACGCGCAGCATGCGCTCGCCTTCCTCGTATTAAAGATTCGAAGTAAATAACCAAAATAAGGCGTTGACGAACGTGCGTGCAAGATGCCATTTGTTTTAGGCATTTGCTTTAGAACAGTGACTTCCGCAGACGCCAGCACGTGCGGCGCGTGGAACTACACTCGCAGCATGCTCCTTGGTGCTTTGGTAATTTAGCCAAAGGTCTATAGACCGATCTCACCATCCAGTCTCACTACGCCGCCGCTGCAGCGATGAATCGAGGGAACTTTATAGTATTTCTGCACGTGGGAGAACCTCGCTGGAACTCTGCGTGCGCAGAGCACGATATGGCACGAGCCGTCTCGCGCACTGCCGCCTGCCGCCTATGAAGTAAAGTTATGGCGGCATCGCGCATGCGTGGTTCTCCTAGTGAGATCGGTCGAGCCGCAGAAAGGCTGGAATCGAGAAAGCGAACATACTGCGAAAACACAGCCGACGAATTTTGCCAGGCGGTGTTCGCTCTGTGCATGGCGTCAAAGCAGTGGCCGTTTCACTGCGCGCACAGTGAACGTGCCGCCGAGCGAAGTTCTTCGGCTGTTCGCCGCCGCTTGTTCATTCTACGGAGTCCGTTCAGCCTTAAATGGACCATGAAATGATTTTTTCAACATCTTCCTCCTTATCTTTTCTCCTCACCTCAAAAGCGAGATGAGATAGCCATCTACGCCAGTGTGAGTCGTAACAATCAGCACGCCCGCTATGCTTCGAAACGCGTCGACGTCCGGACCGACCTTGAAAACAAATCTCGACTCCACCTGCCCACAGTACGGTAGATAGCATACCTGAATAGCCTGCGGCAAAACGATTGACAATGTAGCGCACGAACGAGCAAGAGCGATGGCGTTCGACTTGTGCTCCCGCAGCACGTGGGCTCGTGAGCCAGGACGCATTCGAACCCAAGAAGCTCGCACTTTTTTTCTGTCCGCCATTGTGCGGGGATTCTACAGCTTCCAACAGAGGGCGCACTTTCCAAAGGGGTCTATTCACCGGAACGGATGACTTCAAGCTTCCACCGTGCTTTTTAAGCACACCGTGGAACTTGCCATTCGCAAGTGACGATACAAGCGCCGTCACGGCACTCATTCGCGACGAACGCGAATCCAAATGTTCGTCGACGGATGGATTGTTGACGAACGAATACATCCGAGTGACGCAGTGCTCGTGTGCCCAATGCGTGAGCTGGGTTCGGCTGACGTGTTTGGGCACCGCGGATGCATCACAATGAAAAAGGCGGAAAGCTTTCGAACGAAAGGAAGCTATATTTTCAAATTCGCGTACCGAAATGCAGGCTTTTGGCTTTCTACCCTCGTGAACTACTTTTCTTTTTTACCCACTAAACAATATGTAATTAGCGACGTTCCGATCTAGAATCATTTATCCCAGCCCAAAATTAATTTCATGGTCCCTCTAATGATTGTGTTTCTTAACACACCATCGATAAAGTCCCATGACTATATGCATATAGTCGCGCGGGATTAAGAGTGAACGAAGGTTGGCGCTCAACAATAGCTGCCACTGCATTAATACGATCCTGCCATATCCAGCCAGGCTCCAACAAATCACAGGCTTTATCAACTCTCTTTCTGTTTCAACGCATCATATTGTCGCATCTCGATACGACGACACGCAAGTGTCGTATGCATTTAACCACAGCAGTGATTTATATCCCCCCCCTCCTTTTAAACCGCTCTGGACCGTATGATAACTGGAGTGGTGAAAAGAAAGTCGCATAAGAGTCGGTCGAACCTTCATTGTGCATTAGGCAAGCTTTCACAATCCAGACGGTGACTGCTATCGGGCCGGAGACGCATTGATAAGATTGCCACATGGAAAGGCATACTTTTATTTCGTACAGAAAGTCTATTATTAGACGCCGATACGCGGAACAGGCACTTCCATCCAACCGGTAGCGACTTCGCGCGTTTCACTTCACTCGGAACAGACTGTAGGAACTCTTAAAATGCCTGCTAGTCTACTTTCGGGGAGAGCACGTTGTGTTAAGTCACTGTGATCTTTCGAAGCATCTCCAGCAAATGACGAGGTCTCAGAAAAACGGTATGAATCGAAACTACGACCTGCTACCGCAAAACGTCTTGCTCACTGCCCCTGCGCAGATTGTGTTTTCTAGCGAAAACGGTAGTTGGTTATATTAGTAGCAACAGCGGGCACAATAGAAAAGGACAAAAGGAGAGTACACATAGAAAGACAAACACAGCGCTGACTATCAACTCAAGTTTCTTTTTTACTTCTTTCTATGAAGCAGGACCAGGGTATAGACGCTTTTAGGCAGCTGTGCATGGGCGCCGCCATCACCGACCTTCAGTTTTTGTTTCCTCTTATTCCGTTCGCTTCACTTCATCATTGCCACAGCAGAACAGACAGGCACGTAGCCAGTGTTTTGTGTGGGGAAGAGGGGGGGCGGCCCATGACAAAATGCTTTATGAGGCGGAGAGGGAGAGGAGGCCCCAGCAAACTGAATGACTTCGGGTGGGGGGAGGGCGCACCCCCCCCCCCCTTGGATACGTGTCTGAGGAGAGGTTATTGCCACTTTAGGTGCCACTGTGTCCTTCTCCCTAGCACAGGCCTTTGTTGAGGCTCGTCAACGGCCGCTTCAGTGGCTTGGCATCTCCGTAAGACAACACTGTTAGAAAAATTACCGTTTAAGTACGGGACATATCCCTGCTAACCTTGTTGCCACAGCATGTTCTTTATCACTGAACTACAGAGCATGTACCATCATCCCTTAGGACTGGACACGTTGTGGCAACAAGGTTAGAAAGGCTTGTGTCACGTACACCACTATGATGGAACAAGAGCTGCTTGCTGCTATAGCTACGGGAAGTGTGCCATCACGTTCAAACACAGCACATGATGTGTTGGAAACGATGTCAGTACATGTTCCATTTTTACATCCGACTGTACACTCACCATTGTGTACACGGTGTCCCCCCAAAATCGTGCTTTTTTTACTGCAAAAATGAACTATGCCTTGCCGAAAGCTCAGTTTGCGCCAATATTTAGCGCAAGCAGTCTGGACCAAATGACAAAGTTTCAGAGCTTGTCATTATTTGATTCAAATGTTATAAGTGACTTTCGGAAAATTTTATATGGAAATGACTGCCCGCGAATATTTGGTGATGAATGGCATGTGCTTACAGGAACGGGCCTTACTTCCCACTGATACTTTCCGAAAATCACTTATAACTTTCGAATAAAAGGCAAGTTCAGAAACATTGGCATCTGGCCCGGACTGTTAGAGCAACATTTGAGCGGAGATTGAGCGTTTGGCAATCCATATTTTATTTTTGTGGTAAAACAAACACTTTAAAATATCTTTACGGGACACGCTGTATCATTGGACAGGGTTTGTAAGTCCAGTTCTGCAAGATGTAGTAATTTTGTGAAGGTATTTGTATACTCCTGTTATGTCACACATGCATGCACATATAGCTCGTGAAACCAAAGTTCTAATGGTGTGAATGCCGCATCTTTTGAGCAAGAAACTTCGGCGGTTCCATGCAATATGAGTATATACCAAGGGGAAAATATTATTTCAAATTCAGTAAAGATTTGAAAAAAAAAAATGAAATATACATCCTTAGGCTCTGATGGTATTGAGCCATGGCAGTGAGCACATTGTGGAAAGCCAAGTGTTTATTGCCTCACAAATCTTAACATTTATTTAGAAAAAATGGTACCAGCTGACTAGATAGAATGATCTGTTATCAACTTAGAATGTTCATTGGAAAATAAATTTTGAAA
This sequence comes from Ixodes ricinus, assembly GCA_037355805.1. Classification (NCBI taxonomy): domain Eukaryota; kingdom Metazoa; phylum Arthropoda; class Arachnida; order Ixodida; family Ixodidae; genus Ixodes; species Ixodes ricinus. The sequence continues at coordinate 93,276 of JAZHYW010023992.1, forward strand.
ACATTTGTCATAATGAATGAAGATACAAAACCTCTTGGCTCAATATCTAAAATGGGAACGAGTAGTGTTGATAAAAAAAGTTAATCAATAAATGAAAAAAAAATCTAACCTATATACTTATAAACGCCGAGACAGGATAACAAAAAAAACAGAGAAAGAAAAACAAAAAAGGGGACAACACAGCGGCGTCTCAAAGACATTGTTGTGTTGTCCCATTTTTTTCTTTTCGTTTGTTACACTGTCTCGGGATTTATAAGCGCAAGTATGATGGTTCATCGGCTAGCCTGCGCCATTACCCTTATTTCAGTACTCGAACCTATAGTCTGTCGCAGGTTAGGAAACGCGGCCCAAGGCACTCCTGCAAAGCTCTCTGGTCACCATGATTTGTGGTATCCTCCTTTCCACTTGCTTCCTCTCCAGCGTTCGCTCTGTTCAAGTGGAAAGAGTGGAGGCCTTTGGGTAGGGGAGCCTATCCTGCGTTTCTTAAGTTGCAACAAACTATAGTGCTAACCTCTCCTGCCACTTCTTCTTGAACTTCTAAAGTTATTCTTGAAGGGTGCCCCAGAGCCACCTTCCATGAGGACTGCCGGGACCTGTCCTCCGGGTCCATGACCACGAGTCGTCTGTAAGAAATGTTACGTAAAATGTGAGATGGGTTTAGTCACAGAAAACAAATTATGCATCTTTTAACTTCTGCTTTTTAGTTAGTGCTCCTACATGGACAAACTTATACGCTTTTAATTTATATATTCAGTACATCTTCAAGTATTGCAAACATATTCCTCTGGATAAGTTTGTTACGTTCTCTGCCAATCTAGCTACAATGAATCCCCCGATGTCGAAAACCACCCTAAAGTTGAACATTTCCTGAAATAGGTCGTGCTCAGTGAGTACCGACATAGCATATGCCCTGTGACCAGACGCACGGGCTTTTTTTAGAGGTAGCGTTTCCATAGAACACTAAGGCCGCGACTTCTATAATTTTGTGCATTGATTTTAATTTTAATAGGAACTCTGTTAGTAGCCAGACGCTGACAGTCGCTTGTATTCAAATCTACCTCGTGCATAATCTGACGCTGCAGCACCGCCTTTATGGTCGCGTCTTGAGGACGCGCTCGCATCAACTGTCCGAAAGAAACCGGCCTATAACATACACATGCCTCTTGACCCCCTGTAACCCCAAGTCATTGACGTCCCAAACACCTCAGCCTACTCTCCCTACAACCCCGTCCCCGAAAAAACTGCCCCTGGGCCCCTGCGGTCATACCTAGCTCGGCGTCCGGCGTGGTGGGGCGTCAAAGCCCCCAAACGGAGCCTAAAACTTGGGGTGAAGTCCCGAGAAACCTCACTGCGGTAACCGCTTAATTTCCTGTATCGGGCAATATCCAAGATGCTGGTTTTAGTGATCATAAATTGGCAGAAAGGGTGATTTTTGGGAGCCCAGTGGCGGCAGCTGTTCTGCAGAGTGAGTGCGCGAACGCCCATTCTGCAGAAGAGGGGTGCGCATGGACAATGCAGGCTCATGGAAATGGTAGATTGAATGTATACGTATGTTAGGAAAACAGCGGATGAAGACTTGAAGCCGGAGCACGCCGTACTCATGTATTTTCCTACGGCCGCCGCGGGAGCTGGTCTCGACTCGCTTGAGTGGCGTGATGTTGCGTCCTCCGCGCTCTGCGCTCTGCGTGCTGCGGTTCGCCTTGGTGTGCTCTCGCGGAGGGATAAAGTTCGATACAAATGAACAACGTTTTGCGTTTTTAGACACGCTCAATGTGCGGGAAAATATAACAAGCGCATAGAAGCTGTTCTGAAAGGTCCTCTTTATAGTCATGTGGAAAATTAACGCTCATTACCTAAATAGCTCATTTGCGTTTCTGCGGTATACAGTAGAGATCAGGCTAGGTTGTTTTGATCCCGGACCCCGATGGGAACCTTGAGCTACCGTCGGGGACCAGGAGTGATCGTGGGTGATGTGGCTTGGATGCTGGTTGGAGTTGACGACTTCTTGTTGTGGCCGACGGCGGCGAGTTAACGGACTTGGAGGCGAAGTTGTAATGAATACAACAAACAAAACTAAACTTCACTGCTGCGTAAATCAATAGCACAAAGAGAGTACAAATATTTAAAAATCAGAAGCCATCCAACTCTGTGAAGGTGGATGACCAGCGAAGCTGTTTAGCACACTACACAGACCCGTCCCGAGGAGCCGGAGGACACTAGACACGCGCCACGGGACCGCCACCCCAGGAGAGCGGAATGAAAGCTAGGCACTAGGGACGCAAGCGCTTTGAACGACGACAAAGAGAGGGCGGTGCGAGCGTAGACATGGCGGACGCGGGCCGCACAGCGGCAAAGTTTTGAGAGACCATTATTATCTGCCTAATATTCTACTAATCTTGAAAATGGTGCCTATTTTTAACTAATCTACTGAAAAATGCATATCCAAGTGATGAGACGTATAAGCTTTTGCATACAATGAGGCGATTTTGCATCAAATTCGGGACCTGAGTTTTTGTTGGCGCACACGAAAAATCCACGGAACCCTTTAGTCCGTTGCAACTCGTGAGGGTAGGGCGAGGGTGAGACGGGCCGAGGAGGGGAAGCAGACGGAACGCTGGAGAAGAGAGGGGAAACCTCCTTTCTCTCTTTAGCGTTCCGTCTGCTTCTTCCTCCTCGGCCTTCCTTTCCCTCGCCCTACCTTCTTGAGTTGCAACGGGCTATAGCAATAAACAGCTTCTCTGTAAAAAATGCAACTAACTGCCGCGCACTGCTTACCATAAGCCTTGGTTTGCTTATGGTCGGAGAAGATAAACTGACTCCGATGATTCCAGCGAGAATCGCCAGGACGTGTCTCACGGGGAAAACCGTCCCTAGGAGTGTGAGCGTTAGGTACGTTAAAACCACTAAATAAACGGGGAACTTGCCTGACATAACACAGATGGGTCTCGTGAACACAAGCGCAGCGAAAGATCACACCGGATTCCAAGAATAAGGGGACCACCCCGAGGGGTTCACCCGATGCTGCGTCAACGTCTGTTCGTAAACCTCAGTCGCGCTCGGGACCCTCGCAGCCAGCCCCCACAACCACTGGAACTTGATCCTCGGTCTCCGCCGGTGTGGTCTGCACACGAGACTCGCGTCCACGGCATTTCGCCCAGTTTACGAAACGACCTGCCCGTTAGCAACTGCGCCTAGGAGTTATGCTGGCTGTGTAGGTTTGTGTGTCAGGATGCAACGGCCCTTGAGTTAGGGGTAAGACTTGCGGACAATGACCTGCCGTGGGAAAGACACAAACTCGCCGTTGGTAAAAAAAACCCCAAAAAACTATGGGTTCAACACATACCGGAACGTATAAACAAATTCTTTAAGCAAAACGCCGCTCTCGGTGGCGCGCAAAAATGCGACTGCCTCTACTGGTACAGTTCCTGCTTGCGAGCGAGAACGGTACATTGGATGTAAAGCCGAAAGACGGGACATGTTCTATCTCGTCTTTTCTCCGTAGATTTTTTTTAACAGTGAAGAGAAGGTCGGCATAGGCGGCTCAATATGGCGCGTGTTTAAAGCGTCTACAAAAAAAAGAAAAGAAAACACACCTGAGAATTTGCGCTCATTACACTGACTACTGGGGCTAGCGCACACTAGAGTGGCTCTAGCGCACACCAGTTCGGAGCACGCAGCTAAAGCTCGCTCTGCAGAACCCAGGGATCATGGGCTCAATCCCCACCCCTGCCCGTTTCGATCTGGATGAGCATCGTACCGGCGTGCGGTCGTATATCACTACTGCGTGGTGCACGTTAAAGACCCCAGGCTAGCGGTTGTACTGCATTGGCTGAATTGCTCATCTACAGCGAAAGACTCGTCGCAACTTTGAAATGGCTGACCAACTACACGCTGTATAAATATCCACACAACCCCAATTATTTTTATCAATCGTCAAGTAGTCTCAATAATTTCTCATTATAGCAATTATTGAGGCCGAGAAGATCGCACGGCTCGACGACAAGTGTGTAAGCGCCCTTTCGTTTCGTTATCTGCCAAAAAACTATACTGCTTGGTGAAGTAGTCAAGGAAACGAGCGAAGATTTTCAGGGTGCTTTTTTCACTGTTCTTTATACCTTGGTCCTGTTTCATACAAAGAAGTGGAAGAAGAAACGTGAGTTGATGGTCAGTGCTGTGTTTGTTTATGTGTACACGCCTTTCGTCCTTATTTATTACGCGCTGTTGCCACTAGTATCAAGTCTCCCCAGCTCGCCCGAGCTTCCATCTTAACGGGAGCTCGTTACTCGCAGTAAGTGCTCCGTATGATTGGCCGACCGTGTTCTTTGCGGGAAAGGGACAGTGCATAGATATATACATGCACATTTGTTTGAACAAGGCGAGAATATGTACGCCGCGCGATACAGTTAGCGCGGAGATGACTTCGGCACATTTTCCCATCTCACTCAGACGGCGTAGTGTTAAACAACAAATTCTATCGCATACGTTGGTGCTCTGGGTCAGGCACGTATCCGGGGGAGGCCCACGGGGCCCGGCCCCCCCCCCCCCCGAAATCTTCCATTTTGCTGGGACCTCCTCTCCCCCTCTCCCCTCATACAGCATTTTGTCATGGGCGGGCCCCCCCCCCCCCCCCCGAAACAAAATCCTGGCTACGTGCCTGCTCTGGGTATTCACTGGGCGCCATATTTGAGGGCGCTGTTTAGAACGCATGCTCAGAACGAGCTCATATTAATAGCCCGCAAAAACCGGCAATCTTGATGGTGCGGATTGCACGTTGCAAAAGAACTGCGGAAGGTGGCCGTCAGCACACGCTCAGCAGTCGCGCACACAGCTATGGCCGCCAGTGAATACCCCCTATACTGCACTACACTGTAGTCCCTGGCGGGAGTAGAACAGCAGAGCGTGTCCCTTGGATGCCCGGCCTCGAGCACACGCTCGAGCTACACGCCCGCAGAAGCGTTGAACGGGACACTACGAACTCCAAAACATCACTCATACATATATATATATATATATCTCAAACAAGTGGCCATACTTAAAAAAAAAAAGAAAAAAAAGAGGCGCGATTAAGCGAGGTCTATGACGTCACGATCTTCCTGGAACAGTTGAGAATGAGGGGAAGCGGCCTCGCTTCTCTCCTCCTCGCTTCGGTTCACCAGCTGGACAGGACGTGGCGAGGAGAGAGAGGGAGTGAGAATCGTGACGTCACTTGTTCAGTCGCGCACTTTTTCAAAAATACGGCCATCCGTTAGAGACATTGCTGTATGGGAGATTTTTAGGGTTTTCAGCGTCCCTCTTATCGCTCCAGCCTTGTTCCAGCCCCGCTTATCGCTCCAGACAACACAGGCCGGGCCAAATACGAAATGCCCCCCCCCCCCCCCCCCGCAAAAGAAAAAAATGTTGATTTTTTTTCCCGCAGAAATGAAATAATTCATCACCGAACCTCGGTCTCTGCTTAAATGTAGCCCTAGCGGTCCGAGCCAGAGGGCAAATTTTCAGAACTAACCGTTATTTTATTCAAAAAGTTATAAATGATTTTTTGGAATTTTTTAAATAGAAAGATGGCGGCAAAAACAGAATTTTCCCGTTTTCAACCGAAAACGGGCAAAAAACGGGCCACATTTATCGCATTGAAATTTTTAGAAAATCACCTACAACTTTTGATTAAGATAACTGTTAGTTCTGAAACATTGGCATCTGATTTGGACCGAGTGCTACATTTGGGCGGAAAATGAGCGTTCGACCATGCGTAATTTATTTTTGCAATGAAAAAAAAATTTTTTTTTTGGGGGGGGATTTTTTTTTTGCAGTTCTAGTTTTAACCCAGTTTCTTAATCAAGCTCTACATGATAACAAGATTGCTATGGTAATTTGCTTAGATATAAGTAATGCCTTTGATACAGCTGAGCAAACCATACTAGTTTATTAAATAAGCTAGAGAATTAGGACTTTCGAGGAAAAATATCGGAATTTTCGAGTTAACCTTACACACAGAAATCAATACGTAACTATGAAAGATTTTATTCCTATCCCGCAAATTGTGCAAACTGGGGTGCCGCATGGCTAATTTCTTGGGCCTATGTTTTTGTTTCTCCCTACGTTACTGATTTTTCCAGTGTCTAAATACTATGAAGCGCTAATATAGGCTGACAATACGGCATCCATTTTTGAAGGCAAAAATGTCGACGAACTAAGGTGTAAAATAAGTGACCAATTGTCTAGGGTACTACATGGTTCACAGTTCACACACAGTCAACCCACACTTAACAAAACTCAACATTTCAATCCAGGAAAAAGGAAATGAAACTATGGCGGCCTATCAATACGCCTAGATAGTACAGAGTTGCGGCACGTTTTTTCTTACAAATACCGAAGTGTACCTTTTTGAGTCAGAAATGCGCTGGAAAGTGAAATTAATAATATTTGTTCAAATGTTGCATATGGATGCTACACTTTATAAAAAGCGCGCGAACATTTTGACTTATCCATTCTGCACATTCTTTACTTCTCATTTGTGCATAGTTATCTGACCTATTCTATAGAGTCCTAGATTCAATTAGTCGATCACAAAAACGGGCGCTAAGAACTATCACATTTACAAGACTAATCGACTCAAGCAGACCTTTCGTTTAGTAACAAAAGTCGTAGTTACCTGTCAAGCTCAGTATTCAAATTAAAAATAGCTCAGACTGTACCGTTTAAATCTCCTACAAGGCACACGAACATGAGGGCTGCAATTAGTCATAATTTTAACTTACCCTTATGTAAAAAATACTTACGGTCAACGACTCATTGAACTTAGTGGTGCATTAATTTGGAATGTAATACCAACCGAAGTGAGGCATAACTGTCTCGCCACGTCGTCGATCTTTAATGGGGTAGGCTGCTGCAGTCTTGTGGAGGGTGCTTCTACCCAAAGCCCCGTATAAGTCAAATGTACCCCAATCATTGTTGTTCAAACACGCGAGGTGCGTAACGCACGTGTGCCAGTTCCTGGACGAACAAGACGTTTTGATCGTTTTGCCGCCATAACTTTCGTCCACCTTTCCATGTGGTGCCTCTAGCTGTCGCTACCTTTCACGCTAAAAGATTGTGCGCTCGACAAAATATTCTTTGTGATATATGCTTCCATTCTCCAGATTAACTGCTGCCAGTAATTTCTGATATGTCTTGGTTTCGTGCACTCAGAAGTCCAGTGGCCTACCACTTTTCTACTGAGCAGCTTTATGTGCCCCACTTCCCTTTCCTCAAACTGTGAGGTAGCCATGCTGCAAATCCCCGAGGGATAACATCTTCCTCTTTCCAATTAATGTATCTTATTCTTTCTGTGTCCTAAAGAGAACGATTATTAAATTTCACGAGACATTGCCGAGAACAACGGCAAATAGTACATAAATTTGTAGAGCATTTTTAAAAAATCTATAGGCATATACCAGGCACGCATCCAGGGGGGGGGGGCCATAGGGCCCGGGCCCCCCGAAATCTTCCATTTTGTTGGGACCTCCTCTTCCCCCTCCACCTCATACAGCATTTTGTCATGAGCGCCCCCCCCCCCCCCCCCCGGCGAAACAAAATCCTGGCTATGTGCCTGGCAGTATACGTACAATGCCTTCCGAACTTAACGCTGCTAGAAAGCGGCTCGATCTTGGCACTTTTAGGGCTATTTCTACAGCTAGCGGTCGAACAAACTGGTGGCACTTTGAAACCCCGATCACTATCACTACCTTGCCTCAGGTGGTCCGGCGACTGGTTCCTTTTCCAGTACCCAGCAAAGAATGAATCTTTCGGCAACTAAATCTTGACTTTTAAGCTTGGGGGGAGCACTGTATCCATTCAGTTTATTAAGTTCTAAAATATAGCAAAGGATGCTGGCCTTTCCAGGCGAATTTTTCTGGATGCATTTTTCCGGATGCATCTCCGGGTAGCCAGCCATCTTCCAGTCGCTATAGCTAATTTTATTAACGATAAAAATCAAAAACAAAAAGCTCGGTTATTTTAGGTTTGTAAAATTGCGCAGCTCGGGCTCCATCTCTAAATGGCGAAATAAGAATAAACTTTGGATCAGTCGGTTTTATGACCTCCTATACGAGGCATCCGTACAGGGCCGTTCTGCGACACGCGAACCCTTAAATTGTTGCTATAACAGCTGATAAGACGGCGGAAGTCTAAAAGGTAGCTAAATGACGGAGGTGTTGGAGCCTCCTTTCCCCTAATAGAGGCCCTTTTATGTTTGTCATCTCAACTGCGTCTTGTATTGCGGCTTTAAACAAAAAGGTCAGCACGCATAAAGGCTGCATCCTCATCATGTGTGTCCCATTGGCCCAGAAAACGACACTAACGCAAAATGAAGGTACGGAGAAGGCGCAAATCAGTACGAAGCAGTCAGATGGATCTCACTGTACTGCGTAGAGTAACATCACGCAAAAGCCCGTAGCACGCAACGAAGTGTTGGAGTTCTTTGCGGTGCACTATGGTGAATGTGGGGTGGATCGTTGGCGTCAAAAAAATAACTAGGACATAGGGGACGTAGTCTATAGAGTAATCATCTGTCACAACTCTGTATTTAGTGTATATACACTTTTTATTGCTCCTTATAACGCTCCATAATCGTCGAGAAGCGAAGATAACTAAAAGGGAGCCCGTGAAGAGCACGTGCCACATAGGGTTCTCGGAGCATAGCCTTTGCACGGAGGCTCTTCTTTTCACGTCTACCCGTTTCATATGCTGGAATGCAATAAATTCTTCCACCAGATGACGATGTGAAAATTTTGTCTGTAGGCATACAGATGGAGGCGCAAAGTGCGAATCAGTATCCAAAGTCATGAACTTGCGCCAAGATGTGCAGTGGGTCTGCCCTTTCTAAAATCCGAATAAGCTGTCAGGACAGATACACTTACCTCACAGGCATTTCAACTGCCATTTATGCTGAACGCCGAATTCTTCAAAGGCCTTCAGCATAAATGCCTTCTGAAATGTCAGTGAGGCAAGGTCGATAAAGTAACGCACGTCAGCAGTCCGCACAAGGCGCGAGTCTATGGATAAATCTGAAAAAAGGAACTGCTGAAACGTTCTACCTTTCACGAACCTTACTTCCAGCCCCCAGTTTAGAGTAGTGAGATGTATTGACACTCACTTCTAAAAATTGATGGTCTTGCAACATGGGTGGATTAGGGGAGGGGGCGGCGACTGATTTCTCTAAGCACCCTATACGGTCAATTTTATTTGAATTAAAATTCGATATACACCATCTCTTTTCAGGGAAAAATGTTGGTGACAAATCAAATATTATATCAACAAAATTGATCTGGGCGACGTTTCGCTCGCCCAGGACGTCAAGTCTCTGCAAATCCCCCCCTTCCCCCCCCCCCCCTCGGCCCAGCCTGATCCATAAATCCTTCCCCGGCTCGAAATATGAAAAATATGAATCTCACAAGATGGCGTATTACTTTACCATTTTGTTATACCGATTTAATACCGACAGTTGAAGGCCTCAACGCTGTGGCCCAAATGGGTATCTTATGGTGTTTAGTGTTTCCTTGAAGTTAGAAGAAGCAGGGTCGATAATGCCGAACTCGGAGGTTGAAATAAATAAGAGCTAGTAGAATTGTAAGCAGTGATAGAGTGCATGCGAGCTGGTAATGAATCGATATCTTGCAGACCCTGAGATGGGGGACGTTACAAAATGTAGACAACTGCGTTTGAGATTTTGTTGTCTTCGTCCATTTTTTTATCGTTCCCCATCTCAAAGTTTACAAGATGAAGAGGTAGTGTTAAATAAAGTCACCCTTTAATTGAGAGAGCGCTCTTACTTTTGTCCAGAGAACTCAAATTAAGCCTTATCGTTCGGCTTGTGCAAAGTTAACTCGGCAAGGAAAGGAGCGTGAAAGCGTGTTAAGAGAAATTGTGCCAGCTTGTCATCGGCGTGTTTTTGTTTACACCCCTGAAGAACAATGATGTATTGTTTGTTTTGCTTGCAGACTCTGAGATGGCGTACAACAACCAAGGACAAGGACAAGGATCCGTGTTGAGCCAGTTCTGTGCCATCTGCGGTGACCGGGCAACGGGCAAGCACTATGGTGCCGCCAGCTGTGATGGCTGCAAGGGATTCTTTCGGAGAAGCGTCCGCAAAAACCACGTGTATTCGTGTCGGTTCAATCGTAGCTGCGTTGTGGACAAGGACAAGAGGAATCAGTGTCGCTACTGCCGACTGAAAAAATGTTTTCGAGCTGGAATGAAGAAGGAAGGTACGTGCCACCTGGTCTTTTTCACTTGCTTGACACTTCAGCCTGTATCCCCTTTGATTCTTTGTGGTACGGCCTGCAGCACGTAAAGATGTCGAATTTCCTTTTCTTTTTCCTAAGCATAATAACTGCCAATATTTTGAAGATGTCATTTAAATAAGCTCAAGCTTTGTCACAACCGTCTTGGAGCCCTCCTCGTCGTAGACTGCGATTCTTTTAATTTCTTCATTATATCCCACCCGCAACGTGTTCTCGCAATCTGAAAAAAGGTGTAGGTGCTGTGTAACTGAGATTAAAGGCCCATTCACACACTAGCGTTTGACTATGTTAGAGTGCGCACCGCTATGAAGGGCACAGGTGTGAGAGCACAACTCGTTCAACTTCGTTGTCATCACGAAGACCCATAAGAACTAGGGTGCCTCAATGTCCTTCTGGTTAGGGTGACGACATCCACGATGCCGACAGCATGCACACACAGGGAAAATACAAAGAAATCGCGAAAAACAAAATGTCGCTGTATTACAGTCAACGCCAAGAGCGCGTGCGCGATTCAGAACAAAAAACAAAAATAAGCGTTCGGAACAAAATGGCGAGATGTCATCACCCTACAATTTTAAGAAATGCCTGCGCGTCTACTTATCCGCAAAACACTCGAAGAGCAATCTTTGCGATCTACAAAATTAGCTCAGCGAATGATGAGCCGGAACATCCGTTTAGACCTAAAAATGAAATCTGCGCTGTGGCATTACGCAATGCAAAGCGCCTTGCAACTGCATTGCGTAGTGCCACAGCGCAGACTCAATTTTGAGGTCTAAACAGATGTTCCGGCTCATCATTCGTTGAGCTGATTTCGTAGATCGCAGAGATTGGCGCTTGGGTGTTTGCGGGTAAGTAGACGCGCAGGCATTTCTTAGAGTGTAAGCAAACCCCACATGAAGGCACCCTAGTAAAAACAAAAGCAGTTACTGAAAAGGTCACATCGGTTGGATGTAGCCTGAACTGTAAAGGCTAGTTCACACAATTCCGTTAGACTGTGACCGATCGTGCTACAACCGGTTTTTAAGCCGCTTGTGACTGCTTACGACCGGCTATGCTGCCACAGGAACGGATACGGACGGCACATATTTGATCATAAATGAGTTCTTTCCAGCGTATACGCATAGTCTGTTGCAACATAAGAAGTGCAGGAGGGTCTCCGTCCCCGAATTCCCAGAGACAAGTGACGTCACTTCTCTACTAAGTAGAAACGCACAATCTTGCTGACGCAACAGAAAAGAAAAAACAGTAGCTAGCTCTTTTTTCTCTCTCCAAATTGGCGCACACAAAACGTATTGGGAATTGAGCGGAGCATTGGTTTTTGTGGGCTCAGCCTTTCCTGTGTTTTAAGAGGGAAGAGCGAACAGGTTGGTTATTCATAAAAAAAAAGAAAGAAAAAAGCAACAACAACAGCATAGAGCCCTAAAGATGAACACGGAGAGAAAGGACACACCCGAACACTGACTTTCAACTAAAGTTTAACTTCCTGACACCAAGTATAAATAACAGAAACAAAAAATCTAACAGGACAAAAACACATTGGAATCTAACCTCGTTACAACGGATCCGGTTACAGCTCAGATACTCGGTTATAAGTTGTAACATACAAATTTGTGAAGTTTGGTTGGTCTTCCTATCTATGCCATTGAGCCAAGTTCGCCTTATTACGGATTCTTTTATAAGACACATTCGGATATAATGGACTGTATTAGAAAGTTTGTAAGTATTTCGCTATTACATTACAGCGGATTCGACAGCAGTTACTATTTCGGACATGATGCGGCTTTGGTTCGGTAGCGGTGGCATTCATTTTGCGAACTTCTGTCGTTGTGGTCTGTGCCTCACGATCCTGATATGGCCCAAAACACGCAGTGATGACGACAATCAGTACAGCTCAATAATAATAAAAAAATACTACGTTTCAAAGATCAGTAGTTTCGATAGACCAGTTCTTTTCTAATATCCATTGTCTTACTGGTTAGGACACACTCCAGCCATAATCCGCGTCAAAGACTAGTAAGAGCATATGCGTTCGGCATATTCCTTTTACAACAGACCAAAATCTTCATCACTATCAAGGTCTATTATAACAAGCTTATACTGTACCCCCCCCCCCCCCACACACACAACACACACAGGTCTTAATAGTAGGGGTGTGCGAATATTGAAATTTCCGAATACGAATCGAATAAGACAGAAAACGGGCTTCGAATATCGAATCGAATATCGAATATGTCTTGTAATAAAAAATTGCAAAACAAGAGGTAACAGCAGGTTTTATTGCCTTTTTTAAGATAAATCAATGCAACTGCATTTTAGCTGGGCTGCAGCAGGCTAAAAATGCTTCTAGTAATGCACTCATTACAAATTATCGTGTAGGAAAATTAACTGTTCGACGTGTTCAGAAAGTAGGCGCTCCCGACGCGCCGCGACAACATTTCCGCCAGTAGAAAGACCCTTTAATCGGGAAACTTGCGAAATTTCACAAAAGTTTGAAGAAGGTTGACTTATGGACAGTGTTGGCCGGCTGCTACGCGAATCTTTCGAATTTTGGGAAACAAATAATTTAGAAAGTAGTTTATTTTATATTTCATAAAATGGTTACCAATGTTTACACCATATAAAAGCGAAAATATGCGCTTTTAACGCTTTCATTAGTTATTAACGTGAACCAGTGATGCCAATAAACCTAACAAATATTGCACTTCTCCTTCGCCAGGTGAGTCCACTAGTTTTTTTTGCGCATGCGCACAAAAGTAGAGCTTCAGACGAAACCAACGTTATTAGATTAGCTCAGTTACGGAACTGCTCATAGGCGCTGCATGCACGAACAGTACCCCCCCCCCCCCTCACTCACCACAACTCGCCCGGCGTCGCTCGACGCGCCGCCGGACGGCTGCTTTGGTAACTGAATCGGGATACGTTCGTTTCAACGTTACTAGACGCGTAAAAACCAACGGAAAAAACTCTTTTTGTAGTAACTTTTATTGGAGTTTAGTACAAAATGGGGGGCGCGTGATGTTTTCTAAAATTTTTAGTTTGCAAGGTTTTCAGCACAATTAATATTGTTTTTATACAACCATGCCTCAGCGGCGATTTCAGGTAGCGCGTCCCGACCTAGGTGCATCTTAACTTCGGTGGTATTTCGCGGCGCGTCCGCTGGGGATACGGGGGTGGCACAGCTGTAACCTCTTCCACCGTATCTGCTTCGGCTCTGAAATGGCCGATTGATGCCAAAATGGATGTCACGTGCAGTTCCTGGAGTGACCGCTGCGGGAGAAATGTCGGCGTTGTGATCGCCATTTGGCGCTTCAGCTGTGCTCTTTGGAACGCACAGTTATGAAACGAAAATATAGATGGCGCTTCGAACGACGACAGGCGGATTGAAGTGAGTGAGAGGGTACTCCCTCCGCGGGAGTTCCACAACTGAGGTAATCTAATAACGTTGGTCGAAACTCTGTCGAACATCACGTTGAAAGTTAGAAAAAGTCGTACTTCGTCTAACTCGAACCTGGGCAGGTTCGCGGCATCCCTAGTTTTGACCGCGCGGGAGTGGCAGGAGTTGTTGTCGATGGCGATGCAATGTTCTGCTCGAACCTAGCTTTTTCTTCTTTTTTTAATTTTTAAACATTTAAATTAGATCACACTCTCGAGATTTATATTTATATTTCACTCTCGAGGTTTATTTTCTTGAATCAATTTAAAGAACGCGCAATTACATCACATATTGCTATAAAAGTGCCACACAACAAAGGGCTTGGTGGAAAAGAAACCGAAACAGATCCTGTCTTGCTGCCATCGGACAGATAGAAACAGAGCAGACCGATAACGCACGCATCACACGCCTTTTTCAGTGAAAAAGCATATTCATAGGGGAATGCGTGGCAAGCAGATTATTCGTTACTTGCTCGAATATTCATAGTTTGTGCGAATATTCGCCGTTTTTCCCGAATATTCGGGTTTGGCCGAATATTCGGGAACTTCCGAATATGCAATTTTCGAATCGAATACGTTTCAAATAAGGACAATATTCGATTTATATTCGAAATTTCGAATATTCGCACACCCCTACTCGATCAGCGATTTCTTCCCGCTAAATATGCCATCTCTTTCCCCAATAACGATAGGGGCGCTGGCGCATTTGTCAGCTAACGGCGGAATCAGTTCACCTATGACAATCTCCCTGTAGTGACTGACAGTTTAAGAAACGCAGTGCGTGGTCGGACCTGAGCATCTTATTATCGTTTGGTAGACCATAACATTGCGGAATCAGCAGCAATGTCATTGTGTACAGAACGAGTCCCGACGCAAAAAGCTCGAAGATAGCAAGCAAGCCATTGCCTGCCTTTCTTAAGCTCAGTGATTGTATTAAGTTGTCGGCCACTTTTACCGATTACGGCATATATTTTATTCCGAATTCTGCCACGCAACCTGGGTTACGATACCGAACGCCGAGAATGTCAAGGCGCCGCTTTGCGTGCTGCGTTATAGCGATGCTCCTTTCGTCTGCCACGTCGGACATACTGCCTGCCACAAGTTAGGGGAACATTGCGTACACCTTCTTCTGTACTTGCCATACGTAGCATGTTATGACGTTAGAACAAACTATAGTTTTCTTTAGTGTAGCATGGGTTAACAGATAGCGTATGCAGGATCCCTCCACAGCTGGCAAGTGTTCCAAAATGCGCATTTGGCGCATAGGAGCTCAAGGAAAGGACCACCAATCAAAGGGCATAGCAGAGAACGGACAGGGAACTCGCGGTGACGACGCAGCTAGCCAAGCGCGCGCCGTTGTTGGTTGAAGTCGGGGGACAAAAACAAAACAAAACATGTGCGCATTCTGAAGGCGGAGCCGTGTATTGCACTCTAAAAAAAGCCGGTGCGTCTTCTTTCCTGCAGAACACGCGGACAGCCAATCACTGCTGTTTGTGGAATCAGCTCAGCGAAGGACAATACCGAAACTTATGTTTAGACCAAAAAGTCTGCGATGTACACCCTAAGGAATGCCTGCGCGTCTACTAACCCGCAAAACCGATGACCCGATCTCTGCGATCTACAAAATCAGCTCAGCGAATGATGAGGCGTAACATCCGTTTAGACCTCAAAATTAAATCTGCGCTGTGGCATTACGCAATGCAAGTATGACGCTTTGCATTGCTCAATGCCACAGCGCAGACTACATATTCAGGTCTAAACGTATGTTCCGCCTCATCATTCGCTGAGCTGATTTAATAGATCGCAGAGATTGGCTCTTTGAGTGTTTTGCGGCTAAGTAGACGCGCAGGCATTTCTTAGAGTGTAGCATCAAGCAATGCAAGCGTGACGTTTTGCATGCTTAATGCTACATCGCAGACTTCGCTTTTTGGTATAAACATATGTTTCGGCATTGACATTCGCTGAGATGATTCCGCAAACAACTAGCTGTCCGCGTGTTCTGCGGGAAAGAAAACGCAAGGGCTTTTTTAGGGTGTGGGAGAGTTTAGCCATTCATTGGTTTGAATAGGCGAGCATCTCGTGGCCAACCACAGGCCGCGAAACAGCCCCTAGTGGTGGTCGTGAGCTCTAAAAATGCGGCTCGGCTAATTTAATCCGTTTTAGCGTCGCATGAGTCAAAAGGTATAACTCTCGGTGACTGAAAACTTGGCGCATGTGAGGTTTTCGTCACGTCCATATTCAACGGTAGAATGAACGAACGTGCGCTCCAAACCAGAGCGAACTGTCACCGAGACGCCGAGATTGAACGCTTCTATATTTCACGCTTTAAATGTCGTTTCCAGTATTGCGACGTCGCAGTCTGCTGATGGGTCGACGCTGTGTCGCACTCTTAGTTTACGCTCAAACCGCGGGAGAAATATTCGGCGCTGGCGGAGGCCTTTGCTCCGCCCATTGGCCAAACTCTCCCAATATATGGCTCTTCTCGAGGGTAAACAAACGCAATATTGTGACGTCTTTGTCTGCTGATTGGTCGACACTGTGTCGCCTTTTTTAGTTTACGCTCTAACCGCGGGAGAAATATTCGGCGCTGGCGGCGGCCTTTGCTCTGCCCATTGGCCAAACTCTTCCAATACACGGCTCTGCTCGAGGGTAAACACGCGCACAAGGTGGGCAAAGAGCAGTCAAACGCAGGGCATGTCTCATTATATGTTCACAATTCCTGCCACATGATTTGTTCGTTGACCTTTTCTTTAGATGCACGGGACTCACTACGCCCTGAATTTATTAAGCTCACAGTCACTGAGGAAAAAAAAAATCTGTGAGTTGACTTTTTTTTTTTTTGCAGAACACGAGGCAACGGGTTACGGTGAACAATACTAGGGTCCCAGCAAATAACAAATATTAAAAAAGGTGTGCAGAAACATTGAGCGTGGCCTTACATTCGCTCATTGTACCTGAGCCCACCGCATCTTTCTGATTTAATCGTATTATCGTATCGTGTCATTCGCTGGATCCCCGTATTTTTCGCCGTGATTGACCGTCGGCGTGTTGTGCAGAAAAGTAAACTTACAGGCATTTTTTTTTAAGTTTTTCTTTTAGCTTTTGTTTTCAATTTTACGAGTAAAGCGCTCGTAATCTCATTTAGCCAATCGTTTCGCGCGTTTCTTCCCCGGACAATCCGCCATTTCAAGTGTGCCTCAGTTTTTTTTTTGTTTTTTTTTTTGTTAGCGATGGCACCCCCTCCTTAACCAGACAGAGCGTGTATCTACTTCCTGCCGTCCTTGGACGCATCGGCAAACAGATGTTGTCGGTCGCAGGACCGCGTTGCCGCTGCGGAATGGAGAATGGCGGCAGCGAGGCGATTGTGTGCACAGAGGGGTCGGCTCCCGGCTTTCCCCTTTTTCTGCCGAGTCAGTAAACAGAAGCGGGGCCGGAAGGGGTCTGCCAGCTTGAAACAATGTTCACCTCTTCCGCCAGGAAATGCTGGCTTCCAGGCGACCGCGCACTCGGTCGATGCGTACACACATCAGGTGGCGGGCTCGCGACTGCTGGGAGCCTGACGGCGTCGTGTAGAACGCACTTTCTTTTTGTTTTTTGTGTTTCTCTTTTAAGCGTTGCGATTAAACATTTTCACGATGGAACTTTCGGGAATATCTTTGTAAAGCGCTGATTGTTGGGCGAGTTGATATTGTACGTGAGGAAACATGATAGCGCTCTGTGGTGTCTGTTCTTCCCCTGCCCTTGTCACGTATCTTTGTCAGTACGGATGTGGGTGTGAATGGGCTCGTATTATAAAAGTGAGAATGAAATGTAACTGAACATGCGCGAACCTTTCGAAAAAATATCTGGGTGTATATGCGCCCACATAATGGTGATACACGCTCAAAACGATGGCAGTTCAGGAAACGGCAATGATGTGATACATTCTGTGTTTTTTTTTTTGTTGGTACGTCTCGTGTTCAGGAAAATGAGGGTTACGCTAGCCAATGAAAGATTGACCTGACGAATTTTATACGCATAAAATGATCAATGGTGTTGCGAAACCAAGTTTTACCACAAGGCTATTCGCATTCCGTGTCAAACATACAATAATTTAGCAAGCTTTGAATGGAAATCGAGCCAACATTTGTTTAGCGTGTTCGAAGAGAATGTTTCAGAACTCCAAGAGAAGGGTGCAGAAGGTTTAACAGTTTGGCCTGTCCCCTGTGTGGTTTTCAGAGCCGCAATAACCAACAGGAAATGCACTGCATTATCAGAACGACGAACGAAAAAAACCGGGGGTAGGGGGGAAAAAAAAGGGGGGGGGGCAATGTAGCACGAGCGTATTTTGCATGCCTTGACGTTTCTTTTTAGAAATATATATATATGAAAGCGAAATTATGGTAGAATGAGATTTAATATTGTTTTCTAAATATATGGGACTTTCAAATATCGTTACAGAAAAATTAGCTTTTAAAGATTATTTACAAACCTTTTTTTTTTTTTCAAAGCCAGCAGTGTACAAAATTTATGGGGCTTCAGTTTTTAAGCAGCGAGATATAACATGTATTGCGCATCAGAGTACCAAGAAAGCTACATTTAGATCAATTACGTGCAGAAATTTTCAAATAATGTAAAGGCATGGGAACGTTCCTGGAGTAAATATTGTTAATGCAACACGGGGCTTTTGTCTTGTGTCTATTTCAGCTGTCCAAAATGAGCGAGATCGAATCAGCTGCCGAAGACCTAGTTACGATGAGTCGAATCACTCTGCGGGACTTTCGGTAACGAACCTACTCAATGCGGAAATGTACTCAAGAAATGTAAGTACACGTCTTCTGATCTCGTAGATTGCTCAGTTGTAGACTAGGAAGGGAAGATAGCCCGTGATATCTCCCGATAAAATGTAACTGGGTTCTTGTGACGTTAAAGAAAAAAGAAAGAAAAAAAACGCCCTGATAGGTTGACGTTTCAAAGATATCGTTTCCCCCGGAGACGCATTGTGCATTATATCTTGTTCGACCTTCTTGGAAATGTCTCGAGCGCTTACACACCTCTGGAAATCACTGGCTGTGAACATCGATTGGAAATGCTCAGTCTAAACGATGATGCCTAACGGCTAATTTTTTGTTTTAACAGCAATGGCGTAATGCTAAAAAGAAACTGTTCGAATAAGTTTTTTTGTTAAACCTAAATTTGCGACGGCTATAAAACAAAATATATCAAACCTTTAGATTAAAAAGAAAACTGATATTACAAATGTTAAACTTTACACAGCTTGTGCTGAGTTCGGCTAGTAGCAAAATTCAATGATGATGCACTAATCCGCTGCAGTTTAGAGCGGGAAACATCTCCCTTTTATTTTATTTTGTCATAGATTGAAGGAGAACAGTGTATTGCTTTTATTGGGGCACTTACGTTACAATAAGCGCACTGTTAGAGACGATGTTCCTGTATAATCAACATTCGCTTGTCAATAAAATGGGACCCCCGTGCGCTATTGAAACTTTTCAGCTGGAGCTTTCGGCTGTTCAAAGTACGAGTAGTTTAAATTAACACGGATAACGTGTTAGTCGGACGTGTGCGTGCAACCGGAAAAGTGGAATCTCTTCAGAGGTAATTGGCCTAGAGGTCACAAGCGACATTAGGCGGAAAGGCTGAACTCCATGGAGAGAATATGCGGCGAAGAACCGACGAACTTCGACGGGGCGAAATTTTTCTCGCAGAGCGAACGCCGCGGGCGAAATTCGTCGCTTTTTTTTTTCGCTTCATGGAGTCCAGCTTTTAAGTGCTCTCGTAGTTTTTTTATGCACGAATTTTAGGTCCTCCATCTGTACGGGGTCGTTTGCTTTGTTGACTGAAAACAATTTTGTAAAAAGAGCAATTGAAATAAAAGGATAACGTTAGCGACCTCGGCGGACGTCAGATCACGATTGTGACGCGGTAATTAGCCAGGTAAATGCCTAATAGGAATTCCTTAACTCGTTAAATACTAGTCTTGGGCCGCAAAAATCTATTCAGAAGTGTGTATGTAGCCTATCGTTAAAAAAAAAAAGGTCATAGCATTTGTCAGATTTCAGAAAACTAAACACTGCATCGTGCTATTCAGTGATGGATTTAAACCGCCGAAAATATAATTTCTCTACGTATGTCCTCACACAAAACCGCATTCTTAAAAAAAAAGAAAAAGAAAAAAAGGTTTGCGAGTTTACAACGATTTACGCCGAACAATAGAAGGGTCCCAGCGAATGACAAAAGTCATAATACGATTAGGTCCGAAAAATGCAATGTTCGCAAAAACTATAGGGAGTGAAACGTCACGTCATGGTCCCTACGCACATCGTATTTTCGGATCCAATCGTGTTATGAGCTGCATGATTCGCTGGGATCCTTCTATTTTTTTTTGCATAATTGGCTCTCCCCGTGTTCTGCAAAAAACAAACACGCCGACTTTTTTTTTTTTTTTTGAGTGCGTGTTTCGCGTTTTTGCTTGTACGGCGCGATGAAGTATACTCTCCTACGTCGTCCTTCCCTTTCTCATTCCGTCCAATACGCATCGGGACTTGACACATCCGGCATCCTTCAGGCCGTAAACTCTCGTATTTTCCGCTTTTTTTTTTTTTGACGCAGAAAATTGCTACATAATAGAAACGTGCTCGCCTTCGCAAGCTGATAGCGTCTGCAAGAGTGCGTTTTGGGCCACCTCTCGTAGTGAGCGAAATATGATACCGTTTTCGAGCCTGGCAGCACGGAGGCCTCCGAGCTTTATAGTAGAATAAACTTTCGCTCGGGAGGGAAATCTGGAGCAAGCGCGCTAAAAATGGCGGCGCGATCGGATGCACGCCCGGTATAAATATAAATGTCGGTTGGTAAAAGCGTGGGAGATAAGACTCTGTCAGCGGGTTGCTGCAGTGTTACGACCAATGGCAGGTGTGAAAGCAAGGCACGTGCCGCGTCCAGATCGCTCCCTTCTCCCCCATTTTTTTTCTTTGCTGCCCGACGTTCTTTCTAGTATTAACTGGTAAGGAAGACCAATAGTCGTCCACTATCGTGATGGCCGTCGTCTTTATTTTTATGGTACGTTTCATTCGACTGTTTTTGGTGCTGCTTGATTTATTTATAATTTCTATTACACATTTAAAAATAAATTTCCTAATACAGCGAAAGAAATATAGCAAAAAAGTTAGACACCGTGGACACGTCAGCCGAACCTGTCTACTTTCCTCGTGCGCCAGAAACGCCTGTCCACGAAACATTTTGGGTAAAGAAGCCACCCATTTAGTTTCTGGCTAGTTCTATAGACTTTCGTTTCAGCTTAAAGGGCCAATGACAACCCCGACATCGATATTTTTTAAAAAGTATTATTGCAAGCGACTGAACATGACTCCTAGGGATCAACCTAAAAAGAAATCAAGCTTGAAATCTGCGCAATTGCAAAGCATTTACAGAAAGTTGGACTTGAAACGTCCGCCCGAATCTATGACGCGTTAGCGAACTGCTGCACTCCTTGTCTTTTTGGATGACTTCAAACAGGAAGTGTCGTTTAGCTTTCTCTCTTTCCTTTCATCCTTAACGGGCACGCGCACGTGCCACCCGGCCAACCACGAGAGTATTTCGCGAGACCTTCCTTCGCGTGCAAACAACGTGTCACTTTTTAGTTCCTGTTTTTTTTTTAGTAGTGTTAGTAGGTCTAAAACGATTTTTAAAAAGGCAAGGAAAAAAACTACGTGTAGGAGACCTTGGTGAGTGACGATGTCGCAAAGGTGCTGAGTGAAGTTCTGCCCCAGTACTACAAAATCTAAAAGTGCCGTGCTACACAAGTTTTCCAAAAGATGAATCATAAAATAATGCGTGACTGACTGCAATCCCCGAAGAACATCTGCAGGGGCCAATCTCATACCCCCGATCTGTTCTCATAACTTTGTGTCGACAAGGACAGTGACAAAAAAAAATCCTTAATGATCACGCCATATTGAGAGTACGAACAAAATGCTAGGAGACGGCCGATGTTTCGTCAATAACACTTCCGGTGTCTGATTTTTATTTTTCGAAGTCAGCAGTGTCGTGCTTTTATAGTCGTCATATAAAACGTATTTTATGAATTACAATAATAGTTATTACAGACATGAAACTTGCGACCCCTCTTAACGTTTTGAAAAATGCCATCGCCAATTACGCCACAAAAAATAAAAAAAGAAGCGAGGTAGAGCTCAAATTGAGGAAGGAAGATATAAACAAACTCAAACAAACTCTTTCGCGCAAAAAAAAAACAAGCTTTTTTTGTGTGTGTTTATATTTTTTGTGTCTGTTTGCCACGCGCTTTTGAAGCGTTTGAGACGGTAAATAAATATCGATGTTGGGGCTGTCAGTGGCTCTTTAAGTCCAGACGCCGCCTACGCTACGAGAAAATGAAACGAATCACGCAGCGTTAAAAGTGCAAGTCACTGGGCCTTTTCTGTTCATGATTGGTCCAGCGATGATAGAACATGTACAGAAACATGACGAACACCATGATGGTGCGCTTTTGACGCTGTCTGCTCGGACTCATCAACTCGCAGCGCCGGTATGCGTCTGGACTTACGGTGAAACGAAGGTACCCTGATGGGCTTCCCTGAGATCTCTCAGTTTCGTCGACCGTCCCCGCCCCAGCTAAAGTGTACTTGCCGTTTAAGCACTATTTCAGAAGACCTGAGCCACCCGCTGAGGCATAACGTATATGTCGCCAGTTTCACTCTAAGAAATGCCTGCACGTCTACTTTCCCGCAAAACACTCGAAGAGCCAATTTTTGCGATCTACGAAATCAGCTCAGCGAATGATGAGAGGGAACATCTGTTTAGATCTGAAAATTAAGTCTGCACCGTGGCATTACGCAATTAAAGCATGACGCTTTGCATTGCGTAATGCCACAGAGCAGTCTTCATTTTTAGGTCTACACGGATGTTCCGCCTCATCATTCGCTGATCTGATTTCGTAGATCGCAGAGATTAGCTCTTCGAGAGTTTTGCGGGAAAGTAGACGTGCAGGCAATTCTTAGAGAGTTGAGTATTACTCTTTTACAAAGTCTCTACATCCCCAAATTTCTTGAACAGCAACGCCTTGGGGAATTCCAACAACTACTGAACATCAACAAACATCGTAATGTTTCCCGGGAATATTTTAGATGACAGTCATAAAATATGAATAAGCAGTAATTAAACTTTTGTACACCTGTAGTCTTTTATTCCACGGCTCTATAGTTTCTTTGCGTTGAATCCTGGAGGCCACACACAACACAAGGATAAGCAGCGCGGGGATGGGGTTCAGGCCTCCTCCTCCTGCTCCATTAGCTCTGCCAGTACTTCACAGACATCCACGTGTTCCAGCGCGCTAGAAATTAAACGTTGAAGCCAGAGTATCTCGTGACCCTGCAAACTGCTTCATTGGGCCTGTAATGCCCTAAAAAGAAGGCAGCCTTCGTTTTTTTCTTCTTCTTTTCTGCGTGCTTTATAAAATAACGTTTCGTTTCGTTGCCAAAAGAAAATCCTTTGGAATCTTTTTATACGCTACGAGATGTGTAATGAGACGTGGCAATGTCTTGTATGGCGAAAATGTATTCTTAAATTAATATATCGAAAGCAACAACAACGCAAAATCCTATAGATTATGAGCTCTCTCAAAATAAGGTTTCGTTTCACCTATTGCCTTCATGCTATGCATAGATTTGTGCGCCCTTCAGGTATTTTCTCTGGATGCTTAAAGCTTTTTCTTGAGTAGACGATTTAAGTTGGGGAACATTGACTTGCGTAGGAGGACTTTCCTTCGTTACAATTGAAATGCCCCGAACGTTAACTGGTCAAAACAGAGAGTAGAAATTTCACTGCACTGTGGTGCTTTCTGAACTAAGATGCGAGCTCTGCCCTTCGGTATTTTGTTTTAAAATGCTCAAGGTTGTTATATGATTACGCAAGGAATTGCAAGAAATAATTTGAGTTATGCACTCTTAGCTATAAAAAACGTATTATTTGAAGGACTCTACTGCGAATGGAAGCTTTAAAACGTTTCGCCCCCCCCCCCCTCCCTCTCCTTTCTCCCCTGTCAACTCTAGCGCATTTCAGATGAGAACTTCAGTTGTAAAACAGTACTCTGTGTGTGTACTTCCTCAGCTTGTCTTCCGTAATTTGCTCCGTTTTTTTCACTTCAATAACGCTCAACCAACTAATCCAACTCCACGCCTCGTTGCTTCACTTCTCTTTCAGATTAGCAGTCCCGTGAACGACTTCAACATCTCGAACAAGAAGGTGGCCAACATTAGCGACGTCTGCGAGTCTATGAAGCAACAGCTTTTGATACTGGTGGACTGGGCCAAATCTGTGCCTTCCTTCACGGAACTCTCAATTGAAGACCAGGCAAGAAAGTTGGACACCTACAAACGAACTGAAACAGAAACGTATAAGTAATTGAAGAGTGAGATGCAGAACAGATATTTTGTAAGCAAAATTTACATCGCGTCAAAATGAATTTTACTTCTCTGATTACTCCTCGCTGATTACGATAAATCACAATACACAGAAACACAACATTATTTTCTATTGGAAATCTTTGTTCGATTTTTCAGCTGCGTAGACAAAGCAATACACCCTATGTACTTTTGCCGAGTGCAGCAAGCTCTTTATAATAGATTATGCTTCCAGCCCCCATAAAAATTTCCGCGTCTGGTTCGTCCCAGAATATGACTGGGCCTCGCTTCCCATCTTGGATTAATACCTCGTTATGAATGAAGCAGGCGTGGTCTTGGTAGCGTCACACTCTGAAAAATACCCACGCATTTACTTTCGCGCAGGGCACTCGAGGCGCCGATCACTGCGATCTGCGCAGAGAACTCAGAGAATGACGAGACCGACGCTATAGTTTGGCACTTAGAAATTAAATCTGCGATGGTACACTGAGCATAGTGCGAGCACGTGAAACGCCATGCTCGGTGCCACACCAAAGACCTAATTTTTAGGTGTAAACATACTTTGGAATTCGCCGTTCGTCGAGCTTCCTTCGTAGACCGCAGTGATTAGCTCTTCGAGTTATCTGTTGGAAGGTAAACGCGGCGACATTTTCTAGAGGGCTTAAACGATTCCATTGGCCGCTTTCAGGTGGCATTGCTGCGTGCCCACGCGGGCGAGCATCTGCTGCTTGGTCTGGCGCGGCGTTCTATGCACATCAAGAACGTCCTGCTTTTGGGAAACGACTTCATAATCCCTCGCGTCTCGTCCGAGGTGGAGATCAGTCGCGTCGGCGCTCGCATCATGGACGAGCTAGTGACGACGCTGCGGGAAGTGCACATCGACGACACGGAATTCGCCTGCCTCCGAGCCATCGTTTTCTTCGACCCACGTGAGCTCGAACCTCCCACAGCGATGACCTTTGGCGTTGCCAGCCTGCTTAGGCCTTCGTTTTCTGGTATACGTATGAATTGTGCACTTTAGGGATTCGTTTGCGCACCATGAGGCGGGATTGAGATGTCTGGGTGGAGGGAGCCGTACACTATTCCATCTATCCAACGCAACAGATTTAGCTGTTTACGAGACTCGGAACTCTTGTTGCCGAATAGCGATCCTTATGCGAAATCCCTTTGGGTTGTTTCTTCCCTTCAACATTGCTAAATACAGCGATATCACGTGCGTCCAACGAAGAGCTTCGCTTTCACGCATTGCGACATGTTTTGTACAGTGATCGACAGCTTAGGAAGGAGAGAACATGACGTATTGTTTTCGTTCGCTTTGTGAATGGTTCACATTGTTTCGGTTTTGATAGTGCTGCAATTCCAGTGGCTGCCCCGGGATAATGAAATGATCGGAATTGGCCTAGCCGAGCCGTTCTGGAGCCACCAGTGGCTATGAAGAACTCTATTTTAAAAAAAAAATTCTTTTATATTTTAAAGCAGTCGATAAAAATGACTGAGTAGACATGCCCCATCGCGTCCCTGTTAACGTAGATGGCGATTTTTGAATGACGTCCCCGAAACACGGCATTCTTAAAGTTTTCAGCACCCACTTCAGCTGAAATTTTCATGTACCTAGTTCACGAGTCTTTATTACGCAAAGCGAGAAAATTATTTAATTATCATGCTAACATAAGCAACCTCGAAGCTTAAGCACCCACATAAGCAGGAAGCAAATAAATAATAATAATAATAATAATAAAAAAAACTGAATCTCTTTAGAATGACATACGCTTGCACGGCTAATCGACTTGCGCGCGAAGGCAGATAATTGAAGAATAACAACTATATTTAACCTCCAAAAAATGCCTCTTGTGCTTCGCAGACACGAAGGGCCTCAGCGAGCCCCAGAAGATCAAGGCGCTGCGGTACCAGGTCCAGACGAATCTTGAGGACTACATCAACGACCGGCAATACGACTCCAGAGGCCGGTTCGGCGAGATCATGCTCTTGCTGCCGACGCTCCAGAGCATCACGTGGCAGATGATCGAACAAATCCAGTTCGCTAAGTTATTCGGCATGACGAAGGTGGACAATCTCCTGCAGGAAATGCTACTAGGCGGCATGGTGGGCCCTCAGGCTTTCTACAATCAGGGTACGTGCAGTATGAGCCGGCAATGATGTCAAAGATAGCAGAGATGGAATCACTGCATACATCCTACCACGTGTACACGAAGTAGCCCTTCTTTCGTTTTGAAGTTCACCGTGCGCTCGTATTGTGGTACCTCGAGGAGAAATACAGCACGTGAGAAGGCGAGAACAAAAACCAGTAGGACGTAGTATTAATTTTAGGTTATTTGGTTGCGCTAATTAGTATATGTGCCAAAACGATCCCATGAAATCAAAATAATGGCCCAGAAAAAAATAAAATAAAAAAGGGACAACCGACCTCGGGTGCCGGCAAACGCGCGTGTAAAAGAAAAAAAAAAGTCGGGCAGCTTTAAACCAACAGACCGGAGGTGAACGAGACGCGAATCCAACAAACAAATACGCGTGGTGGTCGTTGTCCCAGAAGAGTAACCTAAACACAGAGACGAAAAGAGTGGCGTCGCGTAACGTCCCGTGTTTTGTCTTTGCGAGGCCAGTGCGAATCGGTCGCAAGGCAAATATTTTTATCAGATACAAGCGTACTCGGATTATGCTGGCAGGGACACCGACGTTCGCCAGTGTTGTGAGCGCAGTTCCAAGGAGACTAAACACAGAGAGGGCGACAGCGGGCTGCTCAGTTGCGAATCCGAGCGTTATGCTACACTAGCCCCAAAGCTGGGACATCAGATTGTTTTCTCTTCTGGGCGATATCGTGGGAAAAAAGCGGCAACCAAAATCTGTTTGCGTGATTCAAAACACCTTCGTTGGAGGGTTTTGTTATTGGAAGGAGGGTATCTCGAAATTCAACGGTGTGTGGTGTCATTAAGAACAGCGTACACTCACGCATGTACGAGCACAGACACGCGCACGCGCACGGGCACGCGCATGCACATAAAACGGTAACAACAAAACGCGTGCTAGACTATAGCGGATGCCAAGGCAAAGAATCGCATCGTTGAGTTAAGGCTGGTTCACACATTTGCAACGGTCGCGTTCGCATGCAGCCGGAATGGCCGTAACGACCAAAACAGCGCAGCAACCGCGACTCGTGGATTGCTTCGCTAAGTTGCCCTTGCATCGCTTGCCATGCTGTGCACGGCGAACACTTGTCCCGGTGACTTTGTCGTTAAGCGCCGTTCACACATATGCAACCGAGTAAGACCGAGAGAGACCAGACCGGTTTTTAAGCCTCTTGCGACGTCTTAGGACCAGCTCCGATGCAGCGCATCCGGTCCTAAGACGTCGCAAGAGGCTTAAAAACCGGTCTGGTCTCTCTCGGTCTTACTTCGGTTGCATATGTGTGAACGGCGCTTTACGGTCGTTTTGGTTGCATGCGAACGCAACCAACGCAGATGTTGAATCAGCCTTTAGACCTTGGGGAGCTTTAGCAGTCCGTATTTTCGTAAACCGAGGCAGCTATAGCTTGCAAGCCGACCCACTAATCATTCAAACCAGCGCTCGATGTTCTGACGTCCCCTCTCTCCCTCAGTTCCTACCGATATAATTTCCGACAGCTTATCTTGCTTGGGGATTGGTTCTTTGACGTTCTTATCGGATAGCGCCGCGCTCTCGCTGGCTGCGACGCGATAATGATCTGCTAGAAACATGCCACGTCCTTCGTTTCTTAAACTGTCACTGACTGTATGTGCTTATTTTTAAATTCTTGCCGACCATACGCTGCCTATACGTATTCGTACGAATAGGTGACACACTTGCGAGCTTTCATAGTTGAGTTGGGCTATGCCGTGCGCTGTTTTATTGCCGGTCGCTTCGGGCGAGTCGTCCCTGGTCACGCCAGGAAGTGTCTTGCACGGGCCGTCTCGGGTCCGTTAAAACTGCGGGACGCAAATAGAAGAGCGTTTCGTGCGCACTTCCGAGCGAGGATAACAGTTGGCGGAGAGATACTCACGTTTGTCTCCGCCCGCGCTCGGCGATTCCCCCCCAGGGTCATCTTCCGATTGCCAGGCGTCTATCTCAAGCATGCTCCCGCAGCCGAATGTGTCGAGCGTCATCCACCAGTCCATCCTGCAGAGCAGCGCGGGGCTGGAGAACCTGGCCAACGGCCACCAGGGCAGCCGGGCCGACCCGGAGGCACTGGGCAACCGGCCGCAGCCCGACACCCCGATCCCCTCGCCGCCCGAGACGACGAATTTCAAGACGATGCAGGAGATCAGTGTTCAGGCGTTTAAGACTGAGGTTTTCGAAACCGAGGCCACCTACTGATGACGACGCCTTAGTGGTGCTCTTGTGAACTATAACTCTATAACGATACACAATAATGCGTGTCCGGATAAGGCTCAGTTTTCGGAAGGTGAAGAAAAAAAAAAAAGTGACCTCAGCTGCACTGCGTATTCTGGTGTGTGGACTCAGCAGAGCCCCAGAACCGCGTTCGGCAAAAAGAAAAAAAAAAGAAAAAAAAGTGATATGTGTTTGGAGGGGTGTAGTCAATGTGCCCTAACAACGACTACTCCGGCGTTGGGCACGGTGTGGCAGAAAAAAAAAGTTTTCGTAGACCGTTTTTTTTCCGCCGCTATCCTTTCTGCGGAGCTCTGAATGTCGTTGCTGACAGTGTAGTGGGACGGCGGGAACGGCCTACGAAAACCCCCTTAAGTGTCCGGGCCGGGAGGATGGCGGCTAACACCGATGAGCTTTCCTTGATGTGTACTATACAGCAGACAGAATTATCGTAACACATTGTAGCGGCTTGTCGAGGGAAAAGCACGACAGTCAATAGAAGAGTTATTTCAACGTCGAGTTGAGTACCTCGGGTGCTTTTGGTCCAGGAGTCTATAATAGCCGCAATCTCGATCGTGACTGTCGACAGCGGATTGCAGACCATACAATGGACTGCATTCTTCGGGAAACGCAATCGCGTGGTGTGGTGAGTGCTGCCTTGTGTGTTGTTTTATAAGAAAAAAAGCGTTTATTCACGCAGCGACAACGAACATTTTTACTGGTCCGTTTGCGAGAACAAATAAACTATTACAATGTTAAAACCGCATTCCTCCTGCATCGCACAGTTTTGCGATCTGTGTGTTTCGGCGTTTTGGTGTATGTATTGTGTACAGCCGGCACTAAACGATATTAGCACAAACGAGTGATTGCCGGACCCAGGAAAGGACGACACGTGGCGCTGCAGTCGCGTAAACTGCCGAAACTTCCTTTTTTACTTGCTTGTTGATAACAGCGATTTCTTCTTAGTCACTGATTTACTGTCTTTGGCAGTTTTAACTACGCCGGAGCGGTAAGGATCATAGATGGCAGTATTGATAGAGCAAAACTTTTTTAAAAACAATAACGATCTGCCGAAGCTTCCTTTTTTTCTTGCTTGTTGATAACAGCGATATCATCTTTACTGACAGATTTACAGTCTTCTGCAGTTTTTACGACGCTGGAGCGGCAATGATCATAGATGGCAGTATTGATATAGCAAAACGTTCTTTAAAAACGATAACGATCTGCCGATGCTGCCCCGAGTTCGAAAGGTGGGAACGACCCAACCATTCTCGCACTCGGTGTATTCGCGGCGACGAGGCGCCGCGTGCGGCGATTTCATCGTTCCGGTTGTCGATCATTCATGCTAATCTCTTTCAGTGCCGACTGTACCCAGATTTAGGCTTACCAAGATATGTCATATCTCGAATTCAGCACATTTTACTCATTCTTCGGGACAAGCAAACTGAGCCAAAGTTTGTCCTGCCATTGGTGGCCACGCCGCGTTGCTTCTCTGTCAGTAGTACCGTAATGCTACCCGAGAAGAAACAAAGGAAGTTAACAGCGAAACCAAAGGTAAGACCAAGACTGGGGCATTGTTTCGTGCTTTTATCTGGTGTGTAGTCAACCAGTGTTGATTTTGAGAATTTTCTTCTTCCAGATAGCGAGGTGAGAAGTCCATGTGAGAAATCTTCTTTTAGAGCGCAGTTCTTCGGCGCCCTCTTCCGGATTGAACGGCGTCGCCGTCGGCTTAACCGCGCGCGTTGCATTATGGGACGTTTCCCCGCTAAAGTTATGGGGAAAATTTTCCTGCTAACCCGCTAAACTTAGCAAAAAAAATTTCTCCACTAAATTTATTGAAAAATTTCCCCGTTAAATTTAGCAGGGAAAATGACGTCACGACTTCGTGTCACGTCATCTATGAACAAATTCAGCGGCAGGAGGAGAGGAGGAGGGGAGGTACGGAGGAGGAGAAGGGGCATATCATCCCCTCCTCCTCCTCAAGAGCTGCGCTCTTATTTCGCATTACAGAGATTTGTAAACGTCTTTCATTTTTCAGTTGTCCAAGGAGAAACGGGGATTTTCATTTGTCCGAAGAGAAACATGGGAGTTCCGGATAAATTAGTACAATTTAAAGGGCCCATCTTTGATATCCTAAACAGAATGATACCAGGCATTTTTCAGAGAGTGAAACGGACTTACACTTTTTAGTTTTCTTTAGAAAAGTTTACAGTCTCTTTACCTCCTGTTGTACGTTTTCCGACACCACTGTCATGTGCACCAACGTGAAATTATATTTAAAAGAGCGCTAGATGACCTCACAATAATTTGGAGCGAGTGTTATTGTGTAGCGCACAAAGCAACTCTCCGTTGCCTCACATGTAATCTATGCCGTAAGCCGGCGTGGGTGGTACTGACGTAGTGGCAAGAACAAAACACACAAATCGAGTATAAAGAGATCAGATTATAAAATATGCGAGTGTATGCAATTATCCGAGTTTGATCTAAAGAGTTTAAAACACCACTCGCCAGATCACAAAAGAGTGTAGGGGATCCGCTACATTCGAAAATTGTTAGGTATGTATTTGAACACAATCATATCCAATGTTTTAATTCAGAAATCGTTTTTAGTCTGAAACCGAACTCCTTCGCAAAAGTTGAAGTGAACCGAGGGACATGTATGAAGGCCTCGGGATTTCCAAAAGCCAATCACAAACATGCAAATAGCATGTCACATCACTTTATCGGCAAAATGTGAACTTGTTTCATTTTAAATGTTTGTGACACTTTTTTAAAATTTTTTGCACGGCCGAAAAACATTGCTCACTTTGTGAAGCCCCTTTCACGTGGTGCAATTCTGCTCTGAAAAATTATGTTGTGTGTATGTTCGGACAGCGTGAAGTTAGTCAGCCCCACTGTGCGACTGGTGTGTCTGCGGCAGGTGAGAAATTTAGCCAGTGCAGTACTACTGCTACTCTGGGGTACTGCCATCAGGTCCTGATTATGAGCTACAAGGTCTCGGTTCAAAAAAAATTAGGGGGGGGGGGAGGAGGCTTGATTTTGTAACTCGTCACTTTTAGAGCGCAGCTCTTAGGCGCCTGTTCCCGGCGAGGCGGCGTCGCCGTTGGCGTCGGCGTCGCCGTCGGCGTCGGCGTAACCTCAAGGTCACCCCAGGTCACGCTCCCAGGGTCACGTGACCCCCCAGGTCACGTGACCCCCTAGGCCACGTGGCCCCCGAGGTCACGTGACCCCCCGAGGTCACGTGACCCCCTAGGCCACGTGGCCCCCGAGGTCACGTGACCCCCCCTCCCGAGGTCACGTGGCCCCCCAGGTCACGTGACCCCCCGAAGTCACGTGACCCCCCAGGTCACGTGGCCCCCGAGGTCACGTGACCACCCCAAGGTCACGTGACCCCCCCCCCCGAGGTCACGTGAACCCCCCTCCCTCGCACCTTCCCCCCTCCTCAAGAGCTGCGCTCCAATTCGGCATTACAGGGAGTTGTAAACGGCTTTCATTTTTTGTTTTGTTTTTTCAGCAAAGAAATACCAATTGTTCTTCGTGTTCTTCAATTTTTACAAATATTGCAGATTTTATAAGGTGATGTTAAAGGAGCACTGGGATTCGATTATAAGATCGTCCTTTCGTGGTGACAACTCAATCTAGACGCTCTAGGCATCCTAACAAACCAAAAACCACCACCGTGCGTAGCTTATTTCCTCGTTAAAAGCGTGCTCAAAGATAGCGACACGCCCTTTTTGCGAAGAATTTTCTTCCGAGTGAAGTGGTCGACGAAGGGCGCTTGTTGGCTACTTGCAAGCGATGGCTTCGCTCGCGAAGAAAAATATGAGTCTTTATCCGAATGTGTACCTATCAGACTCTCTGCGAAACGAATTATAATAACATCATTCGGAATCTACGCGTTTGTAGGGTTTTTATTGGTCCACACAATGTAGTCCGCTAGAAAAAAAAGTCCACATGTTTTTCTATTGCCCTGAGATGAATAGGCGGTTTTATAATATAGGACTTGGTATTTGTGGGAACTAACACATTTTAAACATTATAAGATCAAATAGAACCATTTTCAAAAATGACTTTAGTGCCCCTTTATTATAAACAAATATTTCTGTAAAACTTACCTACTGTTCCTACGTCTAATTGCCATCAGAGATATACCTCATGTTTTTCTCACTTCTCGCCTTTAACATGCACAGTAAACTTCAAAACACCTATATAGGTGTACTCGACAATTTATTCAATGTCCATAGCTCACACCGTTTGATAGGTGCTGTTACACATTTTGATAGGTGTTTTTACAGCATTATACCTTTTTGCGATCAAATTTGCAGTTTCTACATTACACTTTTGCTATAGGTGTTTTTAAATCATTACAGCTTTATAATTGGTGCAATTGAAGCCTTAAACCAAATGAAGCCATGTTGTCTCCCTTTTCACAGGGCCCTACATTTATCTGTTCCAACTTTTTCAGAAAGCAAGTACACACAGCCTTTGAGACCACTCGAGGCACACATGACACTTAGAATGTTTTCAATTGTTTGAGAGCGCTCTAACGATAGAAGTAACATGCAAAGAGTCGCATGTCACTGAATTGCTCGACAAGGCTGTTTGTGTTTGCTTTCTAACAAAAAAAAGGTAGCTATAACAGAGAAATGTACAGCCCAATAAAGAAAAGTAACAACATTCAAAAAGTCATATATAGACTTTCCTTTGAGACAGAAAAAACAAAACAGTTTCGTTCAGGTGCTTGCTCTGTGAGTCAAGGATGGCCAGATATATGGGCAGAACCCAAGGTTAAACTGGATTCAGTAAATTTTCCACAGTACATGTGTTGCACTGCACAGAAAAGTTGAGGGACTCACACTCAACGAACCACAAACATTTTGTAATATTTCATACACAAACATCAGCCAAGCTTTGGTTTCTCGATAAAAAGACATTTGTATGATCAGTTTTGCGAGCTCAACAATAAAACACCGCTAAATTAACAAGAGGCACGAATTATACTGTAACGCACTTGATTTACTAGTTAATATAGACTAATATAAATAAAATAATCAAAAGAAGCGCTTTTTCCTTTGTCAGGTTATTAGCTCCGAAATGTTTCTGTGGCGCCCCCTTATGGCTTTCGTTCGTGACGTCACGACCAAGATTTGTCTCGCTGTGCCATCACTAGTTGTATTCTTTGCTACTTATTATTAGTTCCTAAACTAAGTACGCTGGTGTGTGTAAAAAGAACTATGGAAGCTTGGAGACATCGCATTCTTAAAATAACACTATGAAAGTTGACAGTTTGGCATTGATGTTATTTCTGTCGATGAAAGCAGAATTATTCCAAATAAAGACGTACCATAGTGAGCGTTTGACCAACTGTGCAACCAAAACGATGCTTTTGGTTGCACATGTCACCAATAACCCCTCCTGTTTCTTTTTCTTCTACTGAGACGTTCACCTTTGTGTCACTTTCTGATTTTTTCCTGACCACAGTCTCGGCTGTTACAACTATCACCAGCTAGCCTGCATGCTCCCTGTCTTTTTGTTTGACCATGTCTGATCACAGAAAGATGTCCCCTGCTTCATTACGATTCGGTGGGACCAATACACATCGATTCTAGGTGTGGTGCCATACCATCCCGTCGCTATTCGCGTGTTTTACACATAGTTCTATTCTGCAGTAGTGGTATCTAAGTCGTCTGACAACACTTGTAACTTCCAGTGGTCATGTCTCCAAGTTTCGGGTTCTAAAGCCACTTAAGAAGAAAAGGGACTAGAAGGAGGAGAAAAGCGTCTATGTTTTATATGTCCGGGGGCATAGAAAATGAACAGGCCCGCCAGCAGAAATTCAATGTACAATTTAAACTTTTTTGGTGCAACATGCTTTCCTCAATAAGCGTCTACCAATTTACTATGATATCGGGCATCTTCGAATCCGCTCACTTAAAAGTTAAAACGCGTAAACCTCCGCGTTATCTCGATTCGACAGAGGTGGCTGATGAAAAAACGCTAAAGCCTATACTGACAGGCTTCACGCTCACTTAACCTGGGGATAATTGCGAAAACTTCAGACCTTTCATTAAGATTTGCCGCTTTGTACACTTCTCAAAGATTTTGGAGACTACAATGCAACCGATGCACCCGGCTCAGTCATTACATAGTAAGTGCGTCTAATCCAATTTTCTTTTAAACTATATAGAACACTTACGCCGGGGTGACTTTATGTGTTTTCTTGCGGGTACTAGCCCACCTAATTTTAGTATTATGTTCTTTTAATATAAAACAGAGGTTTCACAGCTCAGAAAGTTTGCCGACCGCACGTTGAGGGGCCTCTTTCGCAGCCTGTTTTATTTGTTGAAATAAATGTTTCAAAAGGACCTTTCGGATTTCGCTAGCAATGAACTCGTGCCCAATTATAATTTATCAAAACAGGTGAAAACGGTCATTGTATGAAAGCTTTATCGCAGAAATCTCACAACCAAGAGAAAAACTAGGAGAAAAACAAAAACTGACATAGGTACTTCTTTTCTATGACTTTGGAGCTTACACGAGACGGGCAATAAAGAGACGTAGGAGTGTGTAGCCAAGGATGCCAGGACGAAAGTTGCCAGGTGCACGAATTTGTGGTAGAATCGGCTTTGTTTTACCTTTAACGAAACCCACAGCTCGGGCGCAACAGCGACATGCTGACCGGATCGCCTCTTTCGAGTCTTGTTTGAAGGCTTTCGTGGTTCAAGATCGGTGAATCGCTCGCGCGGTCATCCATCCCATGGCCTCGAATAAGATCGTCTGGCAAGTTCTGGAAGCAGTAATAAGAGACATAATATATGATACACACATTCAATTGATAATCTTAGTTTGTGGCCATCGCAGAGGTAATTTCTGGCTGACATTTAGCTAAGTGTTCTATTTTACGGGTCATCCAGCTCTAACAGCTAGTCTACACTGCTAGCCGTTGCAGACTACCACTGCTAGTAAGCAGTAGTGATAAACAGCCACACGCGGTACGATGCTCATACAGATCAAAACGGGCAGAGCTGGGGATTGTACTCAAGATCCCCAGGTTCTGCAGTTCAAGCTTTTCCTCCACGTGCTCCATTTTGTTTTTCTCTTCAGAATCTGCCACCTGTTCCCCCTAATTTTGTCCTGCGATTTTCCTTATTTTCGCTGAAATGTCGCGGAGGACAAAAATGAAAGCCGTTTACAACTCCCTGTAACGCCGAATTAGAGCGCAGCTCTTGAGGAGGAGGAGGGAAGGGCATACTGAGGGAGGGTATACCTCCTCCTCCCTCCTCCTCATCCCTACCTGATACTCCTCCTCCTCTCCTCTTCCTCTTCCTCCTCCTCCTCCCCTCATCATTCAAGCTCCTCCTCTCCTCTCCTCCTCCCCCTCCCTCCTCATCCCTCCTCCTAGCCTCTTCCTCCTCCTCCTCTCCTCCTCCTCCCCTTCTTCTCCCCTCCTCCTCCCCCTCCTCCCTTCCCCCTCGTACTCCTCCTTCCTCCTCCTCCCCCTCGTCCTCCTCCTCTCCCTCCTTCTCCTCTCCGCGCGGTGCATCATGGGATATTTCCCATGATGCACAGCGCGGTTACGATGACGACGACGGCGACGGCGACGCCAACGGCGACGCCGCTCAAAAAGAAAGGGCACAAAATCCGGTGGATGGCAGCTGAAATGTGTGCTGCGTCCTCGGGCTTTCTGCCGCACGAGACCGAAAATCCCAGGGCAGAATCGCACCATGCCAAACGGGCTTTGCAATGTGGCAGTATGGTCGCTAGAAGGGGAAGAGTGACGGGCACCTGTATGCGCGCAATGATAAAGAGGGGCGCGAGGCGCAATGATAGTTTTTGGGACCGCTGACTCCACTCCATGATGGCTGCAGCGCCCCTAGCGGTTCCCAAAGTGTTTAACGTAGAATTCAGGCGCATGACTGATTGAACAGGTGAAACGTGTGCAATTCATGTAGCAGCGCGTGTGTTCTAAATGTAAGTGGACTGTGGAAATATGGTGGCTGGAAGGGGAGTGTCGCGACGCCGCGCCGTGTGTGCGCTATGTCGGAGAGGAGCGCAAGTTGCAATGAAAATCTTCGCCCCCACGAGGGGCGCTCCAGTCTGCAGGCGATTCGTTTTCATCGCAACCTCTGCGCAGACCTCCGCTCCCGCCCGTCACACTTCCCCTTCTAGCAACCATATAGTAGCAGCTTTCGACTGACACTTGGAGTCAAACGCAGCGTGGAATCCAATTCAAGGAATAGCTTGGCACGCGACGTAAGAGGCAGGAATGTCCTGGTTTCTGGCAGCCGCAACGCGGTCAAACGCACTCAAACGCTCTGAAACGGAACTGTCCGGTCTTTAGGCTACGTCTGCTCCGTGCTTCTGGTGTGCTTTGTCTGCCCGCGCTTTCACGGCTGGCTTTCGATATGATCGGCGCACAAATAAAAGAAGTTTAGATGCGCACGCGCATTCTCATCACAAGGGAAGACAACGAACACAACGAACGCCTGCTGAAAGCAGGGCTTCTATACGGCTTTCTCAGCCCGGTGCCATTCTCAGCGTTCGTGCCTACGGCGCCTGATATGCACGCTTTCTAAAGCCGCGCTATGACGACTCGCTCTAGACGATGCTTATGGCGCGGTGTCGAGGGTGTCCGCCACACGCCGACTTCCTACTGACCAGGCTGGTATTGGGCTCCGAATCTCACATGTTGGACACCGATTCAGTGGACGCCGCCATGCAAATATAGAGCCAACAACCGCGTTGCCCTGGCATTGCTGTGGCAACACGGTTGTCGTTTTCTTGAACTTAAAAGTTGCTTAATTTTCCCGCACCAAAGTCTCAGGTGCTACATTGTGGGTAATTATCACCAGCTCGACTGCACATTCATCGACACTGTTATTTAGAAAAGTCAGTTAATGGACGCCGTCATGTAAATATGTGGCATACAAGCGCGTTGGCAGGACATTGCCATGGCAACACGGTTCTTTGCCCCATATTTACATGGTGGCGACCATTAACTGAGTTTCCTAAATAACAGTGTCAGTGAGTGTGCGGGCGAACTGGTGATAATCATAATGTAACACCTGAGACTTTGGTGTGAAAAAAAAAGAAAGAAACTTTCGCTCAAGTCGAAGAAAAAGACAACAGTAGGACACCGAAATACCTCGTGGCCACGTCTACTGACGTTACATTTCGTTCCATATATGGAGAATACGGACGCCACCTTCCGCCTATTTTAACCTCGTTTCCCCACCGTTCGCTTCCTAGGGTCGCTCATTTCAGTGCATCGCCGCCATTTGTTTCCAAGGGCCGCACGATATAGCTCCTTCGGAGCAGAGATAGCGCAATCTAGAACGCCGTCTCTCGGCGACTAGCGGCGAACGCCCGGAGGTTACAACTCCGGTCAGAAATGCATGGGGAACGTGAGAAAATCGTTGTTTCTTCAATGTTGTAGAGATGTACGGAACGACAATAGTTTTTGACATAATAAAGGAACATTTTAGAATCATTTGCGCTGAGTTGTGTGCCAAGTAAGGACGTAATTTGTTTTTAAAAATTGCACGAGCGGCATCATGCAGCAGACGACGCGCAATATCACGGCGACGTCACAGCGTCCACGTGACCCGCTCCGGCCAACCCAAAGAGCCCATCTCCGCTGCGTGCAAAAATCGTCTGCTCCAAACGCCATTGCCTTGGAAATTGCCTTCTCAAAATTTGCACACGCATCCAATATTATTAAAACTTTGATAAAGTGTTTAGTGCTTTCCTAACTTCACGACAGACTACTTTTGAAAAGTGTGAACTCGCCGTTTATTTTTATTGAGCCGTGTTGCGTCGATCTCTATGTATTCTCCCATAGGGCGGGCCGCCTCCTGGAACCCTGAATACCACGTGACTCGCGCCGAGCTGCTCTGTCGGCCATGTTGTCGGCAAAACACGCGGATCAAAGGATTGCGCTACTCTGCTCCGTAGGAGCTGTATAGTGCTCTAGTATGCGCTACCTATAGTGTTGCCAACTATAAAATAAACTTCCTGCTAGTCAAGTGCCCCAAAAGGCTAGATTTGAGATAAAGGCAGCTGGATTTTTTTTTTTGTGGATTGTGGGGGGGGGGGGGGGGGGGAGGGAGGAGTTGTTTTCAGCTTTTAACTGGAAACTGACAAGCGCAGCAGCAGCCAAGCGATAGAAGAAAGTAAAGCCCCTTGATAAATTTACACTTTGCGCTTCTTGCAAGCAATCAAAAACAAATAATAATCATGATTAGTTTATTTATTTTCGCTCAAACACCCGTGTTTGATAAGAACTTTTATTTTCCACAATACGATAACTTCGTGCCAGTAAGGAACAAAGCCGCCCTAGAAAATTCTTATTTTTCCACACGCCCGCGCCCCCACGCCCTCTCCCAACACTTTTAACTCCCCATTCATACTGGCGACTCAACTGCATATGCAAAGCGGTTGCGAACGCGGTTGCCTAAAGATGCCATACAAATTTACCCGCTGTTCATGATTAAAACGAGCGGATCCGCTTCGCGGCTGCGATTCGAATTCCAAGTGTGAATGCAGCCTAAGTGTGAGCGTAGCAGAAGCTACAGGAGCGAGCTCCGGCCTTTCAGCGTCCCTTCCAAGCACGCTCGCTCGTGCAGTGCAACCACTGTTCAGGGCCACATGCTCACGCTTGTAGTTGAAAGCTCAAACGAAGGATAATATAAAAACGTTGACTTGTACTACCCAAAAGGAGGGTGACACAGTTTCTTCAAAGCTTTAGCGCAGGAGGCCTATAGCGGCTTTTTTCGGACATAGTATGGTGAGCTGTAAAGACGTTTTGTATCTCGGCTATAAAAAATTGCAACTTTGTGGATTGAAGAATCTTTATAGTTTACACAATTGATTTACCGGAAACATTATTGTAAATTTTCCGTCACGTCCTTTGTAAACCTAGCAACAGA
Source organism: Ixodes ricinus (assembly GCA_037355805.1). Taxonomy (NCBI): domain Eukaryota; kingdom Metazoa; phylum Arthropoda; class Arachnida; order Ixodida; family Ixodidae; genus Ixodes; species Ixodes ricinus. The sequence goes on from JAZHYW010023992.1 coordinate 132,687, forward strand.
ACTATGATAAACACTCAACCACCAAATTTTCAACTTGTTATATTTATTCGTTCGTTTTGAAGCGTAACATATTCAACTTTCAGTCTAGTTTTATCATAAAACAATTTTCCATAAGGAGCTCAAACGAGCTTCAAACGAGAACCGCTCTGACCCCCATCTAGTGGTGTGCATTTCAAGCTCGGCAACGTTTGCTTTCTGGTCAGCCCGTTCGGTGCCGCCACTCAGCAATACTCCCTCCCATGTTCGAAGGTCAGCATTGTTTGAGCTTCGTTCACATTTCGGTGTTTCGAACTACATCGATGTAATTCCGAAGACAAATTCATTTTGATTTTATATACATACACCGAATGATATTTTTTATTCGAAAAAATAAAAAAGTAAAAAATAAAGGCGTCTTTACCGCTACGTGAATGCCGTCTTCACTGCATATTTCTTGAGCTCGGCGGACTTTCGAGGGGCGAACGGTCGTCACAGTCTGGTGAGTAATTACCTAAAATTCCTTAATTAACTTTTTAATTAGTGAAAATAGACACATGGTTTCAATTAGAAACTTGCGAAGCGTCATTTAAAACCATTAAATCAGTAATTTTCAGCATGACTGGGCGCGTGAGTAGCGCATTTGTGCGCTAAAGTTACCAAACGCGCAGGAGGTACAAGGCTGGGGCTATAAGAGACGTAAAAATCGCACGGGCGCCTTATCGCACCGGTAGCCTTGCTCCCGCTGCAGGAGTGGTAACTTTAGCACGCCTACTGCGCTTCTCACGCGCTCAAAGCCTTTCTGAAAATTACTGGTTTTATGGATTGAAATGACGCTCAACAAGTTTCTAATTGGAACCATATATCTATTTTCACCAATCAAAAGGTAAATTAACGAATTTCAGGTAATTACTCGCCACCAGACTGTGACGGTCGTTCGCCCCTTGAATGTCCGCCGAGCTCAAGAAACGTGTAGTGAAGACGGCATTCACGTATTAGTAAAGACACATTTTTTTAAAATCTGTTTCGAATAAAAATTATTACGCGGTACAGGCACGTAGCCAGGGGGGGGGGGGGGGGGCCCATTGGGCCCGGCTCCCCCCCCCCCCCCGATATCTTCCATTTTGCTGGTACCTCCTCTCCCCCTCCCCCTCATACAGCATTTTGTCATAAGCGGCCCCCCCGCCCCCCCCGAAACAAAATCCTGGCTACGTGCCTGACCCGGTATAACTAATTTAGTGATGGACCGAATCTGCCGAACCTCAGATTCGGCAAAGTGCGCACATGCCGAACTTTTGAAGGAAAGTTCTGCAAAGATTCGGCAAATATTCGGCAAACGTCCGCGCACGCGCGAGCACGCGACGGGCCATGGATTGCAAATGGACGCCGTGCGGTCGTGCGGTTACCATCGTGCAGTGTAGTACCGTAGTACCACTACCAGCGGTTACGGCGAGGTGCGGATTACGTGACATGGTAACTGTGTGTTCGACAGCCTTTGTGAGTGTGGTTCTCTTCGATATTTTTTGCCTCAAGAACAGAAGATGGACCAGAAATTGACGCCAAAACGACGCAGTCTACTGCGCAAGTGACAAATGATGCGGTACATTCGGGATGACGTGATTTTCATTCGATCTTTCCAGTGATGCTACGAGGTAGTTGCAACATTGACTGACAAGTACTTTAAAGCACTCCTTGTCATTATAGCAATCCTGCTTTTCGGCTGACAAGTAGTTTGTGCAAAAATAAATAATATTGCTTTTCAATTAGCGTTATTTCGCGGTTTTCACCTATCCCCGTAAAACTAAACACATAACTATCATGCTCGACGTTGCATATCCGACATTTCTAATTCCTCCCATCTTCCTAAACGTCCGGTGTGTCCTAACATCAGAAACCTGCATTTTAAAAGCTAAAAACGAGACGTCGCGAATATGGGGCGCACACTTTCATGCAAAGCTGAAGTTACTCAAATGGAAAATTATGCATATTTACAATAATATTGTTATTTCTTGTGGTGAATGCTCAGCAGCCGTTGCATTCATTTTCGCGCACGGAACGGTGTCTCGCAGAGAAGTAGAGAAAAAAGTGTTATACCGCCTTTATTTCAAAAATACACACTTGCAGGCTTGCGCTGATGCAGCCTCAAAACTGAAACTCGGGTATCGTGACTGCGCTGACTGCGCCTGCTACTACCCAACCCCGTTGTCACACCACTTCTGCAAAAAGTCACTTTACAATTTCCAGTAAACACACAAAAATGACTTCAATACATTCAATACAGTTATCTTGTAGGAATCACCTCATTTAGTCATAACTGTGTCAATACGCATTAAAAAACTTTTTGCACGAAAAACAACATCTTAATTTTGGCAACAATGTATTTTTGCCGAATCCTTGCCAATTCTTTTGAAAAGTTCGGCCAAAATGCGCCTTTGCCGAATGTTTGATTCGGAAAAAGTTCGGCCCATCACTAATAAATTTACAGAAGGTTTCACGGACGATTGAGAACAGGTAAAAAGAAAAAAAGGACACTTAAAATAAGAAATGATTACTTCGGAATAACATTATCCACCGTGGCGGACGTCAGGTAGAATATCTAAAGACATAATTTGTACATTATTACCTAAAAGTCACTAATTAGCATTCGAAATATTAGTCTGAGCTGGCACATTCCATTCGAAAATTCGTCCGTCGGTGTTCTGCTGATCAAATTAAGCGATATTTTGTCACGTCATTGGGCTCCGCTTCATATGCATACACCAACATATATAACCATGTAGCACACAACCTTTCAATCAAAAATAACGCATACAGACGCCATCAAGCACGCGTACAACTTGGGAACCACGCCCGTATTTGGCGGATCCTCAGAGTTATATATCTGACAACTTGATCGGGAATCGGTTCGAGGACCACCTCCGCAATTGTTAAGGTTTCAAATGTGTTGCATTCTCTTCGACGAAGTTCGTCACGAAACATGCTGTTTCTGGGTGCATGGACGTGTCTCTTAGTAAAACGCAATGGCGCAGGCGAGAAATATTAGGCGCTGTTGCTATCTAGAAGAACTACCGAAATCACTCCATGAAGATATTCAAAACAACCTCCGCCCTCCTTGGCAGGATCGTGATAATTTCTTAAAGGGGCACTCAAGCGCTTTTTGTAGAAGCCTGTTTTTGATGGCATTTTGTTTTTTGGGCTTCAGTAAATTAAAATGACCAGTTCTATATCCAAATACCCTCTAGTAAACTCACAGAAATAGAAATGCACGTGCACTGTTTTCTTTTGCTTTGTTTTTCAAGGGGAAAGGGGGAGGGGGACTTCTTAGGGTCCCCACCATCTCCACAAAATTTGACCAATGAAAATAGCCGATTGCGTAAGTATTCCGAACTTTACTATTACTGATCATTTCAGGCAAAATGCGCATTTGATTTAGCAAAAAAAAAAAAAAAAAAAAACACCAACAACATAGAATTTTCGGGAGTAGGAGGCACGTAATGTAGCAATTATGGTTTGAAAACGCCCTCTGACGGCGCCTCCTGGTATTTTCTCCCAGGTGCAGAAAGAGGGACGTGTCACGATCTGTGATTAGAATTTGAACAGGGAAATCGGCCGCCCATGAGTGTAATTTCGGTTTTTGTAGGATGCTTAGAACCCGTAGATTGAATTATATCCATAAATAGACGATCTCAGAATCCACTTGAGTGCCCCTATAAATATTAGGGAGTCTAGGAAGGTGTTTTCGATCATAAAAACGCCCTTAATATATTGAAAACAAGGTTCAATGTGTTCTAAAAATGTTTGATTATGCACCCTTAAAAAAAATTACAGAACGTGCAATTTTGTTAAGTGCTTGGATAGAAAGAGCAGGTATATTACAAAATGAACTTAAAAAAAATAGTGCAATCTTTAGGTGAGACTAATTTTGAGTATCGCGGCGTGCTTCTATCTAGGGAGGACGTGCCGAAATTGAAGCACGTTTCGGGATCGCTCTTCCCTCATAATGAGTTTCACGACGGAAGTGTTGCGCAAATTGTTTCTTTTGCGGGAAAGCTCGTTTTGTGAAATTAGTCTATAATCCAAGCACTTAAAATCTTTTTATGAGTTCAGTATCTCCAGGAGTGTGTCCGAAACATGCTTCTATTTTGTGTCGACGTGCTGAAATATTAAAATTGTGTTTAAAAAAAAAAGCATTTTTTAGGGAAAGTGTTTTTTTGTCACACGTGTTCTGTTCACGCACTTTACACATTTTTTGTGTTGAGTGTCTTTTTAAAGGTGGAAACTATTTTAGTGTGTGTCTTGTAATGTCTGCCTGCTCTGCGTTTCCACTGGTGACGCAGCGCTGTTAGATTCAAATTGTTATTCACATAACCTTAACAAAGAGTCTGTTTATTTATTCATTTATTTCAAATACCCTCAAGGCCGCGAGAGCTTAGCAGAGTTTAACACGATGGTATACGCCTATCTTGTATGCGTGATAGAGACGATATGATATGTTAAATATAGATATTAGTAGCTTTTCATGGAATGGAGGATTAGGATAGATTTTGTGAAACAAACACGAACGAGAAGGTTCTCTACGTGATGCAAGCAGACATCTAGCTACTACGCGTTATCCAAAAAGTAACTAAATACCATTACTCGTTACTATCTCAAAAAGTAACTAAATACATTACTCGTTCCGACTTACCAAAAGAAACGAGTTACGTTACCTCCAAAGTAACGAGTTACTTTTCTCGTTACTTCGACGGCCAAATACACAACTGCTTTTGTTTCATGGTTTATTGTCTTCTATTTAGTGATCGTTGCACTTAAGCAGTAGCTGCCTCTCGAAGTTTTCATCAGTTATGTTTCCCCGCTTCCTTGAGAATACATTTCCGGCGACGCAGAAGAGTCGTTCTAACTGACGCGCTCGAAGGAACGGCAGTGTTGTGCATCAGGAAGAGCTGGTAAATCTGGGATCCCCCTGTCTCATTTGTTCTCTCTGCTTCTAAAGTTCCAAGTTGACAATGGGTTCTGTGTCTTCCCGTGTTGGCAACCTCCGTGTTTACATTCGATCTGTACACGATTCCAGAAGGTTCAACCAACGGACTTTATTGTGTTCACTGGGTGAGGGACATTCCCAGCTGTAGAGTTCGACTGACGTGTTCAGCGATTAACGTTATACTCTCACACTGTTTAGACATTTCTCTGGTTGCCCGTCTGCCTTTGTCGCGATAGACACATACTCAGGTTAGAATTAAAACGAGGATGTATAAACGGTGTTGTACAAGTTACTCTTCAAAAATAACTCGTTACTTGGCCTTACAATTAACTAAGTACGTTACTCGTTCCTTTTCTAAAAGAAGTAACTAAATACGTTACTCGTTACCAAAAAAAGTCACTGGTAGAAGTAACTCGTTACTAGTAACTCGTTACTAGTAACGCGTTACGTACATGTCTGGATGCAAGGTCGGGTAGGTTCAAACTAGATTGCATGGATGTTTACGCTGGCAGTGCGATGATAGTAAATGTGAAGCGAACAGGTCTATGTTGAAATGCTGCTACTGCAGATGTTAATATGTCAGTACCGGGTGTACGCCATTTCAGTGTTTATGAACACACTGTTGGCGCCATAAATGGTGGTAGAGGGCGGAGCACGATGAAAGCAGCACCAACTCGAGCCGCAAAATGAGGAAGATAACGTGTGCGCGTGTGCAAGAGAACCGTTCGCGAGCCTGCGTGGCAAACCAGTCCGTTTTCTTAAACCTTCCATTTATACTTCTTAGCAGGCACATAGCCAGGATTTTGTTTCGGGGGGGGGGGGGGGGGGGCGCCCATGACAAAAATGCTGTATGAGGGGAAGGGGGAGAGGAGGTCCCAGCAAAATGGAAGATTTCGGGAGGGGGGGGGGCGGGCCCCGTGCCCCCCCTCCCCTGGCTACGTGCCTGCTTCTTAGTCATGACTTTAAGTGAGTTCTTTGAGCAGTCGACCTCAAGATATTGTGTGAGTTAACAAGGGGGCCCAAATTGAAGATGGGTATAGTTTAGACTTTAGAAGAACGAACGAAGGTCTTGTAGAGAAGTTGTTTTAGTATCAGACGTATAAAACGCAGCGCACGCATTCACATACCATTGCCTCGGTGATTTCCGCCTGGGTGATATATAGTGGTTGGGACAAGACGCAAAATTTTACAGGCTACCGTTATCTAATACAGAACAAAAAAGCGCTGCGTCCGAACATTGTTTCTAATAAAATTCTACGGCCAACGAAGCCAGCTTTTACACGGATATGCATGGCGTCTGCTACTGGGAACGGGCCCCATTTTCTCATCAGAAAGTTACAAGAAGTGCGTATAACTTTAAAAAAAAACACTGCAAAAAACAAAAGTTTTTGTTTTTTTAATGTCATAGATGGACATGTATTTTTTTACAGGGTGGTTTCATTTGAAATCGAACACGCTTGTCGGGGTAGGTCTTTCGATTTTTTTATATATGTGATTGCCCCATTTCTGTAAAGAACAAAACCGCTTTTCAAAATTTCTTAAAAAATAGTTTTCGTTTTACAAAAAAAAAAAAAAAATAAGTGGAGCAGGGTGAAAATCTGTTTTTTTACTCCGTGATTTTTCTACCCAGTTATGTACGCTGGTATGAATACGAAAAGCATACAAAACTGACAGTAATTTTGTGCATGCTTTTATACCATGCCGACTATTTTTTTTAGTTTAAAGAAAAATACTTCAGTATTTCTTTTATTGAGGTAAAAAGTGCCAAACATCGTCTCTTTGACAATCCGGTGGCATATACAGAGCCTTGTAACTCATGAGTTATTATATTTGTCGCTTACCAAATACTATGCGGGTGTAGTCCTATACAAGGGCTATCGACGGGTATAAGTTTAGTTTATTTTATTTTCACGGAATAGTTTATATAAAATCTGAAATATCGTCAAAAATGAGATTTACCGATATTTTGAACCCACTTTATCAAAAAAGCACATTTTTTATTTGGTTAATTTTTTTATTATTGCTGCCGATCATATTAACTTTAAATTGGCTTGATGCGATTTCCCCTTTTTTGTTGTATCTTCTCTAGAAGTGATCGAAATCGCACCCATGCTCTCGGAACGACGAAACGCAGTTTCCGCAGGTCGGCTTCGCTGCAAAGATTATACGGCTTATTTTTCTGTTAAAATGCAGCGGGTAAATTTATTTTGATTGAGAACACTCGTACTTGACTACATATTGTATTTTCTTAATTTTGTAATGATGACAACTGACATTCCTTAGTGCGATCGTTAGCGGTGCAGCGGATGTTCCATTATCCGCTGTGTAAATCCAAGGCACAAAGGGCGGAGAAAACGGAACGAGCTCTTCATGTAGCCAGACCGGGGTCATATATCTGTTTCTGCTATACACAGCTTGTAAGGCTTGAAGCACCTCGCCAATGCACACAATTTTCGTTCACAGGACGGCTCCTTGATACGGACGTGACTTCGTTGAAAAAATTAAAACAATGACAAGAAGCGCTGTGCTTTTCGACTTACCGGAGAAAGAAATCGATACATTCGGGAAGCACAAAAAAGGAGAATGGGCCTCCGTAGGTGCTTGCAAAGGATACGCTCCTCACATGTGTGGTGCACAGTTCGCGAGCCAGGCCAGGAGCCTAAGGTGACATTAGCACGAGATGCACAGTCTCCCGCAATATGAAAGACACATTCGCCGATGCTGTTTATGCAGCGGTGCCAAGTCGACCTTGGCAGGACGCGCTTTGTTTCTAAGGAGAAACTAGAACAAATATTTGTTTATTCCGAAACCCAAGCAATGTGTGCCTAGCCAAAGCGAATCTACCGTAGCCACCTAAAATATAATCGTCAAATCGCTTTTTCATGTTCCCGAAGGCTGTACAGTCTTTGCATTGAGCTCGCGGTGCGACTAAGTGGAGAAACTCCAAGTCTACAGAGACATTAAGTGACTGCTTTCGCTGCCTTCAGTTCATGTGGGAATCGTTGGTTCTTAGCGTTCACAGATATCGATCATTCTTGAACAAAACCCAACACTTTTATTTTTAACTGCACACACTCGTTCAAACAGAAGGGCCACCGTCTCGGGTTCACCGCTGGCTCGCTTTGGTTTCAGCTTTCGTACTGTCCGTCTCGACTTTCCAGGCTGTTCATCTTCTCGGCTGCATCCGACCGCTGCGGTGACAACGGTACAAAGTTCAGCTCGCCCCCGCGCTCGATCGTCTCCGCAGAGGCAAGCTGATGCCGTTGTCAAAAAGTTCCAACAGTGCATATTGCGTTGCTCGTGAACTGGAATATTTAAAGCACAGCAACATATTGTTCTACAAGTGCATCCTAAATATAATATATTAGCCTTAATTAATAAAAGTAACTATTTATCGCCGATTAGTGTTTGTGTTCTTTAAACAACTGTCTTCGCTTCATGTAAACTCAGTTCGTATTGCCCGCTTTTTTTTTTTTGTAAACTGATTTTCCTTTTTAAAGAGGGACAAGTGATATTCCATATTTTTGATATACACACCGCCAATAAAGAAGAGGCACTTAAATGGTTATTTTATCGCGTGCGACAAGACACATCATGGATTGACGGCCCGGCCCTTGCCGGGTGCTTCCGGGGCATAACGGAGACGGGCCTATAGCGCGAGGGGCCAGGCGTGCTGTGCGTTCCTTAGGTTCCTTACAAGCTGTTTATAGCACGAACAGATATATGACCCCAGTCCGGCTACATAAAGAGCTCGTTCCGTTTTCTCCGCCCGTTGTGCCCTGACTTTACACACCGGATAATGGGACATCCTTTGCACCGCTAACGGTCGGACTAAGGAATGCCACTTGCCATTGACAAAATTAAGAAAATACAATATGTAGCCAAACACGAGTTTTCTCAATCAAAATAAATTGACCCGCTGCATTTTAACAGAAAAACAAGCAGCATAATCTTTGCAGCAAAGCCGACCTAAGGAAACTGCGTTTGGCCGTTCCGAGAGCATGGGTGCGATTTCGATCTCTTCTAGGGAAGATAAAACAAACAAAGGGGAAATCGCATCAAACCAATTGAAAGTTAATAATTCGACAGCAATAATTAAAAACAAATTAAACAAAATAAAAAATGTTTTTTTATATAAAGCGGGTCTAATATATTGGTAAATCTCATTTTGACGATATTTCAAATTTTATATAAAATATTCCGTTAAAATAAAATAAACTAAATTTATGCCCGTCGATAGCCCATGCATGGGACTATATCCGCATAGTTTTTGGTAACCGGCAAATATAACAACTCATAAGTTACAAGGCTCTGCATATGCCACCGGATTGTCAAAGATACGATGTTTCGCACTTTTTACCTCAGTAAAAAAAAAAAGAAATGAAATATTTTTAATTTAAAAAATATTCGGCACGGTATAAAAACACACAACAATCACTGTCAGTTTGCATGCTTTCCGTATTTATACCAACGTACAGAACTAAAAAAATTTAAATTTTTTTTTAAAAGAGGGTTTTGTTTTTTACGGACATGGGGCAATAACATATATTAAAAAAAATCATAGAACCACCCCGACAAGCGTGTTCGATTTCAAATGAAACAACTCTACAAAAGTTTTCCACAAAAAAAAATCGCGCAATATTTACGGCGTTAGACGGAATTTGGGTGGAGGTCACAGGCCGCTATAAGCCTCACCCACAGATCTGTTGCCCCGCCCATTGCTACTGGCTGGCTTGGCTGCTCGACCGAACAGGCTAACAAGCGTAGTGCCTCAGAAGTCTAACATCGCCTGCTAGTCGTACGAGCAGACGAGCGGCAGCCTCTGGCCCACCCGGCACCGGCCGGGTGGGCCCAGAGTGCTGGAGCATATGAGCATATGGAAGGCTGGGGACGCGTTTTCAGGTCCCCAGACTTCCATATGCTTCAAGTTTACTTAAAACTGACTGATTTAACCGCTTTTGATGACGCACAGCAAGTTTCTAATTAGAACCTTACGCTTATTTTCATTAATTAAAAAGTTAATAAGCGCGTTTTAGGTATTTTTTGTGCAAAATAGTGTGTTTCTTGCAGTCCCTGACGTCCGCTGTGGCTGGCAGTTTGTTCCCGAAAAGAGTGTTTTCGTTCTCAACCACCCTATGTGGAAGATTTTTAAAGTATTCGTAGAAACACACGGTATGGTGGCGGCATTAGGCCGTTTCGTTGATGAAGCGAGCATGTGACTAGCTCAAAACTCGGCTTCTGGGACTGTGTTCGTTAGGAAGTGAGGAAAGTCTCCTTTCTTTTGTTTTTAGTTTTGGCAGCACAGATGACGTTAAGCTGACTTCCGCAAAAACGAAAACCTAAAATATTTATAAATGCCCCCCCCCCCCCCCCGATTATCTGTATTCCGGAATAACTTTTTGAAGTTTTTCCGGAAGTATCTCGGGGATATCCCATTACATAAAAAGGTAAATGTATTTCCGTATTTGTATCTTGGCTCTAAAATACATGTATCTCAGTATTTGTATTCCGGAATACTTTTTAGAGTATCATTGCCGAGCCTTGTTTTCTGGTATCAGTTTACGCGGTCGGTGCGCGCGCTCACTTTTGTGCCGGTAGCAGCGTGCCTTCTGGATGCGGGCCGCGGCCCGGGTTTCATAAGAAGGACCGCGGCCCGCCGCGGGCAGGTCAGAAGACCTCCGCGGGCGGGATCTGGCCCGCGGGCCGGGGATTTGGAGACGCCTGGTCTAGCCTGATAAAATTGGGAAAATATTGCGAATATAGAAGAATAACATTATATATTTATGCATGAGAATTATCAAGTTTTAATGAAGCCACATAGCCAAAAATAAACTGAACAGATACATTTCAAAAAGCTGTAAGAATCCATGGAGCTAACGTTAAAAAAAAACAAAAAAACTGCGATAGACCATTTAAAGCTACATTCACCCGACAGCACAAAACGTGCCTTCTTGACTCTTCGACAGAAAGCTGCAACAAAAAATTACAAAACACAAAAACAAAACAAAAAAAACCTGGCAGTTTGTTGCTAACCGGAGTGAATGTTCCAAAGAATATTGATAGGCGGTTAAACTTTGCACACTGCTTGTGTTTTTGTCAGTGCATCTGGTGCGAGATGCCGCTGGGCATTTTATATTTTGATACATACCTTAGGCGTGAAAGAAAGATGTTTGCGGTTGTGCACTCTGAAAACATGGCGTCCCAAAGGGATAGAAGTTGGCCAATGACTGCATTCTTGATGTCAAGTTTGATTGCACACAAACGTGATGCCCGCAACAACCCCGGAAAAGGGTTTACCTGGTCGATTAATCGGTTAAGAAACAAATAAGTGAATAAGTAACTTAGTAATAAATTAATCCTTGAATTGGTTAATTCACAGTCGCAACGAAACGCAATTTCCATTAGAGAAAGAGAAAACAGCGGAGAGATGTGGGGGATATACCTCGCTGTATCTAGGAGAGCATACTACTATGAGCATCATAAAAAGCACACACACATACACATTGCACATGCCTGACCATGCTGACAAAGACCGGGGAGTACAGAATCTGTTGTGACCGAGCTTGGCGCATGCTATTTGTGTGCAACGTCCGGTCACGTCATGATGTCAAATGACTGTGGCATCACACTACCTCCTCGTAGAACGTGACGCCACGGTGTCTCATGATAGATCGTCAGTGACATCGCAAAGTCACGTGACCTCATTACGTCACGCGAAGTCATGGTGTAAAGTGTCATCGTAATCTTACGTGACGTCATGATATCACACGCGACATCATTCCACCACGCGACACCGCGACGTCACGATGTCACGGGACTGTAACGTCATATGACCTCATGGTGTCACGTGACGTCGCAGTGTCACATGTCGTTATGTGACGTCATAATTGCGTGATGGTGTCACTTGACGTCCGATGAGGCTCCACGGGAGTCGTCTGGAGTATGTTTTCAGCACTATTTCTTATTATAGCTAGGAAACTTTGACGAACTTGCAACGCGATCAGTAGGTATTCTATTATGTTTCTAGGAGGAATTTTGTAGCAAAGTTTCGTAGTCATACAACCGTAATAAAACGAAATGAGAGAAACAAAGGGGAAATTCTATCTGACTCGCTGGTTTCTCCTTTATCAATGAAGTGAGGTGTATCTAATGCTTTCCCAAAAATCTTTACGTGGCGCCACAATGCTGCATGGTTTGGCTTTTAATATATTTTTAATCACACTTAAAAAAAGATAAAACAAACTTGAACAGAAAAAACTTGTTTTTTAAACACAGTAATAATAATAATAAAAAGAAAACTTTTTGTAGAGGAGGACCACTCTGAGGATATTACATCACCTTTCTTTACGTTCATCTTAAGTTTTGATAACGTCTTTGTACCAATCGATAATTTTGTAGTGGAATAATAAAATATCCTTCCCCTTAGGCTTTAAAAACGGTACGTTACCATCGCGCCCCTCATTACAGTTGGCCATTGTTATCTGCAATATATATATATATATATATATATATATATATATATATATATATATATATATATATATATATATATATATATATATATATATATATATATATATATATATATATATATATATATATATATATATATATATATATATATATATATATATATAAAGGAAACGAAACTCTCGAACGACTTAACAATATGGTGAAACTATACTCCGTTCACCCTTAAAGGGGCGATGCAGAGATTTTTGTACTTTGCGCAAATACCGCTTAGAACGAATCCCTGACGTTAATGATCTGTGAAATACCCGTTCGTTTTTCACCACACGCAATCGAAGGAGCAGAAAAAAACTAAAGAAAAACGAGCAGCATTCACCGCCTCAACTCACATTCAGAACAAGCGGCCACGCGATCTGGAGTCGATTATATGCCGCCAATGTTGATTATATGTCCACGCGCTGGGGTTGGCGAGGCACAGGACACGCGCCGAGCTCCAGCCATTATTATGGTTCGGCTACTGTCGTCATTGCAGCGATTGGACATGGGCCACTACCCGAATGCTTCTCGAGCTATCGATTATCACAAGCCCAAATCGAGTGCCCGCGCAATGCTCAGGTCCAATCTATGAGCCTCATTCAAATATAGTATCTGGAGGATACTGCCATCCCCCAGTTGCGTCATCAAGTTTTGCGAAGGAGAGATTGAATAAAAATTGACCGCATCTCTACGTGGTGAATGATGTTGATTGGGGCGAAGCTCTGGTGGTGCTTGTCTGCGTAGACGCTGAGCCGCAGCATGCCGAGCCTTTCGTTCGTTTTCATCCATGTCAAAAAGAGAATGTGTGGTATGGAACGTGGTTATATACGCATTTGAGCATTTGACCGCAGCACCCTCTCGTCTATAAACGTTGAGCCAATGCATGCTAAGTTTAACGCGATTATATACGCATTTGACCGCAGCGCCCTCTCCTGTATAGACGTTGAGCGGCTACATGCAACGTTTCATCCATGACATCCCCAGCTCTTGAGTTACTACAACATCACAGAGCCCACTACTCGTCACGCAGTCGTGGCCGAGTGGTTAAGGCGATGGACTAGAAATCCATTGGGGTCTCTCGCACCAGTTCGAATCCTGTCGACTGAGAAACATTTTTACATCAATTTTTTTTGGCATCATTCTTTTATCTTTTTTTTTCTTGCCCTACACGAGCACGTGAGCACGTGAGCTCACGAGCAGGAGCACGAGCACCGGACGCCGGACGCTGGACGTACATACGGACATGGCTAGCCCCTAAGGAGCTTCGCCCCTAAAACGCTCGCATTTGTGCATGAAATTACACTTCAACAAATGAGTTTCTTGGCCAGCGGCGTTACGTCCGAGTGTCCTTGAGTCCCACTAGTGCCGATAAACTCGTGTAAAGTGAAAAGCATTCCAACAACTGAATATCGTTGCACCGCCCCTCTAAGCTGAAACTGAAGCCAATGCCAAAAGCACAAGAGCACGAGGTCGCTGCTTTGGCACGTTCTCTCGCAGACCGAGCACTCGCGCTAGAAATGCACTCCTCAAAGTCAGGACCGTGGGATAGCTCAATCTCCGCGTAAATTTGCACACTATTAATACTAATATAATTTGCATGATCCGTGCTCGTCTTGTCCATTCCTACCTTTTTTCTGCGTATTTTCTGCGCGCTGCTACCAGTTTGTATTGCATAATAACCATGAGGTGACTCGTTAAAAGCGCATAATATATGTAGGGTCCTTCGTCTTCGGGTTTTATTTTTTATTTTTACGTTCATGACGTCAATTCCAAAACGGGATTTTTTTTTTTAAATTTTGACATCACTCTAATAAAATTTGTTTCATTTTTCTTCAAATTGTTTGAGGCTACGACCCTAAACGGAAAAGCACACAAAAGAAAATCAAGGTTAAGCCGGATGGCCCGAACGGGAGTATGGGCAAATACAGGGAGGACTATGGGGATACAACCATGATCGGAACAGGATAAAGCTTAGAATAAGTTTTATCTTGTTCCGATGATTTTGAGGACCGGCGTTAAAATAGTCGTTGACAAAAATAAAATCCGAAAACGAAGGACCCTAATTGTATGCGATTTAAAATTCTTTATAATTGTTCGTCGAAGCAGCAGATCGTAGCAGTTTACAAACAAACGGGAAGAAAGCAAGGAAGTTTTATTCCGTTGCTTGTGGTATAATATATTTGGCATGTATCAAAATGAATGGCGAAAACCTAATTTATTTTTAAACATTTCTTTTGGCAGAGGTTCAATCAGGAATGGAAACTCGACAAAAGCACTGGGAACCTATGGTATCACGCCAAATGAAGTGGTACAGGGAAAATGGGCTGGTCGTTCTTTGAGAGCAGAGAGGTGATTAGTAAATTGAAGTTTGATCAAAAGTTAACCGAAAGGAAGGATACAGGGTAGGCACAGAGAGCATACAAGCAATGATACATAAAACATTTAAACCCAAGATGGACGAACCGAATTAGAAAGCTGACATTTAAATACCTACATACTAGTGATGGAAGCTGAACAGATTAGTTCAGTTGAAAAAAGTAAATTAAGCAGAAAGTAAAATATGGGAGGGAAGAACGGAAGAGAAATCAGCTTTAGCAATGAACAGGTAACAAAAACAGGACATAAGAATGGAACAGGTGTCTGATAATTCACGGGGAAGCTCTTTACTGTTTAAGTCGAGAACATGAATGTTAACGACCAGACATATAAGTCAAAATTTGAAAAGATAGGCACAGATGTGGCCGTATGCCACAGTGATAGCGAGACGCTAGAACATGTGGTTTTGATGTGCACGGGGCCTCCTCGTGCTCCTTTTAAATGGGTAACGGATTTGGCAAGAGCGCTGGATTTTGCGCTTGTGGGGATGAAATAACGGAGGAACATAAAAATATGACCACAGAAAAAGTGGGTTAGACGATTGGTAAAGGTCTAGAGAGGCGTGATAATACAAAAAATGGATGCGGTAGATGATTCAACGAGAGACGTAATTTATAGCAAAATTTAAAGGGGAGGGTTGTAAATGTTTCTAAGCTAGATGGCGCAAGCTACCGCCTGATACAAAGGGTACAGTCAATACCATCCATCCATTCATCCATCCCATGATAGAAGACAGACGCTTGCTGGAAGTATGGCGCATGGAGCGCGTCGTCGACTGCTGTGCTTAGCGTCCTATCCTGTCCATACATCAAAAGTGGTCGCGAAGTTTGCAACGAATGACGTCACAGAAGCCGAAGTGTCATGCTGTCGCATGTCGCGATCCTGGTGGTTGGTCATATAAATGCTAACGAGAAGCTTATAGTAGCATAAGCGAACGCGACTGTCGCTGTCGTCACAGCGTCCTAAATTCTGGCTTCCGAAGCTTCCGTGGACTGCCACACTGGAGAGGGACCTGCAGCAGAACAGGCGTCTGCCACATACACCACAGCTACTGGGACGCCGCCAGGATCGCGACTGGCGACAGCATGACACATCTATGACGTCATCAGGTGGTAATCGAGGGATCACTTTTTTGGACGCGGTAAACACACCAGTCGGAGACACGTTCCAGGCACCATATGCTGGAAGTGTTCTAGTCGTCTTATCATGGCCTAGCACAGAAAAAGGTCGTCTTCACAGCGCCTTGCAAGACAACAGCGTTTGGCTGTACCTATCCATATGCTGTCCTTGGACGAGAACGGAGATTCCGAAAACTCCTTGTATGACGTCACACTCCGGGAAGGAGGGGCTTCAGCGGCACTTTGAAAATTATTTTCTGCAGCCTCCGTGCACCAAATTGAAATATAATCTCGATATTCGTGATTCTGGAGGCTAAATGAAGACGATCTAAGTGTTTTCACTCAAATCTAGAACTGCTTCAGCTTCCTTTAGGAATTCAGTAGATGATTCGCCTCCAGTGCGAACTTCCTGCTTTTGATAAAACTTCATCGTACCCGCTACCAAAGTCAAGCGGAAGGCGACGAACGGGTGCTAGAGGCGGAGCTTCTACAGGGTTATTAACCTATCACTAACAGCTGTAAAAGAAAACACACACTTTAATACGGTTTGGCGACCGAGTACGAACTTGGTTCAGCGCCTTTAAATGGTAACTCCGGTCAAAAGTCAAACCAAATAAATTACTGATATCGATTTACGAAGTCTAAATACGCCGCCAAAATATTACACTAATGGGAAACCGCGATCCACTCTAAAACCGATATTACAAATGCTACCACCAGATCCTCAGCGTGCATTCAGCGGGTTGACTGTTTGTCAAGCAACCTTGGGCCCCAATGTTATGTTCGTATTCGAGGAGGTTACTTGTTCGTACTGCCACTTCTTTTGCCGTGTTTTTCTACTGTGTTTTCAGCCGTCCCAGCGGACGATTTCTTTTTGTTATTTTATGTTATAGCGGCCGTAGTTTGTAAGTGCTCCTCAGCGATCGCACACGAAGATGATCAACTCCCTCCTCAGAGCCGTTTCTAATGAGAGAGTTTGGCCAATCAGGAAGGAGGCGAAAGCAACCGAGGCACAGCTTTTTTCACGGTTGGTGCACGAGTGGACCCGACGTCAAAAGCCCCGTGTCAAATGCCCCGCGGCAAACACCCGCCCTTTTCGCCCCGCTATCAAAAGCCCCAGTTTGAGAAGCCCATGACGCGTACCCCTCGAGCTTGTGTAACGTGTGCACGCGAGCTTGTGTAACGCAATCATGCCATACGCGGGACTCAAGTAAAGAATAACTGGATAAAGTTTTCCGTTCTCCAGGCGTGCCCTATACACATTCACATCTTGTGACGTTAAGAATGAAAACAAACAGAAAAGATCAGTCAATGGCAAAACATTTAAAAACAGCTTTTATGAAGCATTGAATCAAAGCTTTCGTCGGCTCTGAAGCACGCGCGGATTCCCAGTTCCGACGAAGTGGGTTCTGTCAAAACTGTTAACACGCAGCTCATGGTGTCATACTTATCACAACAACAAACACCGGTTCCATTTTAAAAATAATTGTATCCAGCTATGTAGATAAAGTCTATAATTCTGAGTCTGAGCTGCCTCCATGACAGCAGAGTGCATCATTGAATATACCTTTTGTAGACCGTAAACATCCTAGGTTAAGACATGGAACAACGCTGGTTGAAGCGCGAAGAGGAACATGGAACGGGGCCTGTGAAGACGGGCCTTTTGACACGTGGCGAATACGGAACTGGGGCGGCATGCCGTCACCAACTCTGGAGCGGATGTGTCGTCATCGGGCTGCGCAGTGGCCTGCCTACAAATACTGAGCTCCGACCGTCGTCGCGTCAGTGGGCACGGGAGCGTTCTTGCGAATGCAACGCCTGACCCCACTATGTTCAACTTGTTACAGCTGTGTAAACGCTACTCTTTGTATACTAAAAATCTAGCAACCTGTGCCTTCTAGTGCTCTCGTGCCCATGTGCACTTTGCTGCATGATGTGCGAGTCCTTGAGCAGGATTCGTGCATTGTTACAACTCTCTGGCGATGTTGAATCCAACCCAAGGCCAGATACTAACAAGCAACCCCAACTGAACGAAATCCTTGCCATTGTAAAAAAGATTGAGGCTAATTCTTCTAAGCTTGAAGAAGGTCAGAATTGAATCAAGTGCGATATCAAAACTCTTCTCGACAAGCAGGCTCAGTTGAAGGGCTCACTTTCTGCCATTAAAACGAAAATTTCAAAATTTGAGGGCGAACTTGAACCGCTTTCGGAGACTAGAGCCGAGGTTTCTAGCATTCAAGGTACCCCGCTGATCAGGCCAAGGTCACAGCGTCATTGCTATCTCGGAGTAACGACCTGGAAAACCGATCCCGCCGTTGTAATTTGCTCTTTCGCGGCATACCCGACGTTCGAGGAGAGTCATGGGTGATATTCGAACATAAGGTACTAAAGTTCGCTGAAGAGAACCTTGGTATTACTTAGAAGATTCTGACATTGAGTGTGCGAATAGGATTGGCACATTTCAAGAAGGAAAAAAACCGACCCATAATAACGTGTTTTTCATCTTTCAAAACTAAAAGCCGGCTTCTAGAGAATGGCTCTCGCCTCAAGAGCAGTTTATTTTCTATTTTGGAGGACTTTTGTGAAAATAGCCGGATCGCGAGCCATAACCTCGTCACTTTTGCGAAAGGACAATCTTTGCCCTTCAAGCTTCAACTAGATGAGATTCATATTGGCCCTAAGACATTTGTATATGATGCCGAGACAGGAACCGCAAAGGAAATCTTTAGATAGGGGACGTGGGGAGTGCTTCTACTGAAATCGCGGGTTCACAAAGTTTAATTAGTGTTTTGTATACAAACGAACATAGCGCAATGCCCAAACGTGATCTGTCGTCTGTTATTACTTCATGTGATGCTGATATTGTTTTGATATCGGAAACGTGGCTTCAATATGACGTCGATGATAGTGAAATATTGCCGGACCAGCCCCATTTCAATATTTATCGACATGACAGAGCAAACCGTCGTAAAAGTTTCTATTCGGAACCATTACGACAGTCTCTCCTCAGCCAGCCCAGCTATATCTTTGCAAGGCTTGATCATTCATGCAAGGTTGCCCGCCCCAAGACCATTTCAACAGCCCATCAACATTCCCTTCTACCAGAAGCTATTGTGGACTGGAATGGCCTTCCCGATGGCATCATCACCATCACCGATAATGCTAATGTTAGAAATGTATTAACCAACCACTCCCCTCTTTAATGCCCCTCGGGGCCCTGAGGGTAATTGTAAATAAATAAATAAACTTGGTGCCCGCTTGAACCAGTGGATTTCGCAATAACACAAAATGGCGTTACTTCTTTTTCTTCCTGAGGAAACGCATATAATTCCTATGAGTCAGAGCCCCAAAATGGCGGGCGCAAGTAGTCATCCCCCGGTTGTCAGACTACGCGGCTGTGGTAGCCAGACTACCAAAACCTACTTAAGAAGGCCAAGCTGTCAGTATAAACGGCTCTGTCCCTGCTCGTTCAAGCGCGTCGTGGTGCCGAAGGTGGCATTCACTGGCGGCCAAAGTTTAGTCCATTCCTGCTACAGCGCGAAGCTTACGATTAGGTTCCACAACGCTTTTACAACGTGCATTGCATACCACCAAGATTGCAGTTCGTCTCAGAAGATAAGTGGGGGCACGTTCTTAACCTGCACTGAGCCGAGCTTCGTTAATCGTGGCGAACTCGCTTTTCGGCTGGCAACTTTAAGAATGTGTATTAATAGTTGCTACATATGTATGATATCTGCGAAGCAAAGCAATAAAACAGCCGTATCATCTTACTTGACTGATTGGAACTGCTCTTGCGATTAGGCCAGTTGTACTTTTTGCGGTGCCGCGGTACGAGCTTAGCGTCACACGATGACAACAAAGCTTATCGCAAAGGTTACCATGATGCTCAAGCCGGTAGTTTTCGATTTCCCTGTACGCCCCTGAAACAAAACTTTGAGAGAAGATATTCACGAAACTACACAAAGAATCGAAAAATAAATGGTACCTGGTAATTCAGAAACACTTCCTTCCCTAAAAACAATCGTAAACCTAAAATCGAGAAAATGTACCCGAGTGTACGCCTTTAAAGAGGCGATGCAACGGTTTTTGTACTTTGAGCAAATGCCGCTTAGAACGAATCCCTGACGTTAATGACCTATGAAACACGCGTTCGTTTTCCAGCTCACGCAATTGAAGTCGCAAAAAAATCAAAGAAAAACGAGGAGCGTTCACCCCCCCCCCCCCCCACACACACACACACACACTTGCAGCCAGAACAAGCGGCCACGTGATCTGGAGCCGATTATATGCCGCCAATGTTGATCATAGCCATAGCGCTGGGGTTGGCAAAGCACAGGACACGCTGTGAGTTCCAGACGTTGTTATGGTTCGGCTATTGTGGTCATTGCAGCGATTGGACTCGCGGGCCACTTCCCGAATGCTCGTCGAGCTATCGATTATCACGAGCCCAAATCGAGTGTGCCCGCAATGCTCGGGTTCAATCTATGAGCCGCATTTAAACACCGTCACTATGCCGACACTCTGGAACCCACGCTACGTCATCAAGTTTTGTGAAGGAGATATTGTAAGAAAACGCTCGCTTTTCTCCTTGAAATTACACCGCAACAAGGAAGTTTCTTGGTCAGTGGCGTTGCGTGCGAGTATGCTTGGGTCTCTACTATAGGTGCCAGTAAGCTCGTGTAAAGTGAAAAACATTCCAACTGAATATCGTTGCACCGCCCCTTTATTTATTTATTTATTTATTCTTATTTTCAGTGACCCACCAACAGCTTAACGCCTCCTTAGTGGTGCACTTATCAATGAGTCAATTAGTAGTAAAATGTTAAACAGGATAAAAGCGAAACGTTAGGAAAAAACAATAGCCTCAACACACTTTCGAAATTTACGCTCTTCATCAAAAATATCAAGACTAGCATTCCCACAAATCTGTTCTAAATGGTTATAAGTCAGTTGTAGGCGTGTCATGGGTGCAGCATGGTAAAAGTCGGTAGGGTAAAACAAAGTATAAAGTCTACAAGACTTACGAGGAACGTGCAAGTAGATGTGACTGAGTAGCTCTGGGGAATCAATTATACCATTTACAATCTTATACAAATATGTCAGTTCACGAATTGTTCTCCTGTTGTGCAACGAGTCTAACTTCACGAGTTCACAAATCCTCTCATAACTATAGAAATAATTCGGTTGAAAATAACGATCAAACAAAACACGAACGAATCTACGTTGAACACTCTCAATTACACCTGAATTTGTCACTCCAATACAGTTCCAGACAACTGAGGCATATTCAACACGACTACGCACCAGTGAAGAAAACAAACGTAAAATACAAAGTGGTTTAGAAAAACCGCGTGTCACTCGTGTAATGGCTCCCAGCTCTCTAAAGGAAGCATTCGTAATTGTAGTCACGTGATGATTGAAATTAATTGCAGGATCCATAAAAACGCCTATATCACGGATGACCTCAACGCTTGAGCTTTAAGAAAGCTCAAAATAGAAATAGGTTGGCGATGCGAGCTAGTTGGTTCATACTTTGTAAAATCAACACAGCGGCTAGTCGCGGCCGGGTGTGGCGGAGACGCTGCTTAGGAAGGTGAGGGGAGAGCAACTGTTTTAGAAAGGAAGACCTAGTAAGAGACCGCTCATTCCCCTACCTTGATAAAATATCCCACAATCTAAAGAAAGTAGCGCAGCGATACGGCTTACCTGTGGTGTTTTCTGCACAGTAAAAACTGGCGCCACTGTGTCCACGAGTAGCCAACAAAGGTGGGACGAAGCGCAATTGTTCAGTAAAGCATAAAAACAAATATCTGGAGTGTAAGATAGGCGTCGTGTACAGGATTCCGCTGACGTGGGAGGTATACGTTGGCCAAACTGGCAGATGTATATATGAGAGACTGCGTGAACATGCTTGGTCTTTGCGGTCAACCGCAAGGGGCACTTGCCTTTTGATTGTGCAGATTGTGGATGTTACTCCGACTTTCAACATGTAATGATTGTCGGAAGGGAAGGAGACCGGATGACCAGAGGAATTTTAGGGGCGTACACAATAAAAAAATAAATAAGGGAATGAGCATTGCGTAAGTCAAACCTCGGTTCACCTGCATAGCAGGGAGATTAGTTATCTGGACACGTGCTGCTTGGCCATGACGGTGTTGTTTGCTGTTGTTTATTTCGGTATTATTTTCCCATTCAAACTTCTGTTGAGATATGAGATACAGCCGCCTGTCTTGTGTACATCCTTCTACTTCGTCTTCGTTTCTTGTGCGCTTTGTTGATTTTCACGAATTGGAATTCTGTTACTATTTTTTTTTCTGCTGCATTCCGTCTGTGCAGTAACTGGACTTTCGGAGAGAGATGAGCATCTGCGTGTGCTCTCTTCTACACCCTGCTCCTTTTCGCTGCCGTGACGTCAGGAGCATGACTTGCATGCGTGTATATATAGCACTCCACGTTGCCAACTCGGTCGATTCCCTCGTAGACGTTGTCGAGGAGGGTGCCTACCACGCACTTTGTATACAGCAACACTGGGAGGAGGGCGGCTCCCGGTCGGATAGCTCTTGCATATGCACGGGGCTCCTCGTAAAGGAAAGCCTGGTCCGGTTCTCCGGTCTTCTTTGGTTAGTCCCGACGGAAACACGCCGCCCAGCTTCGCGCCTGGGACGGGGGCGTTGCACACGCCAACGTATTTGCATTCACTTAGGCGGTTCGACCTGCCGTAAACTGCAGCGTTTTGTTGCTCCTTTGCCTCTCGCCGTCGCCCGTTTCCCCCGCCAGCGGCAGATAAGGGCTGAACATTTTGAGCTGGACGGGTTCGGTCATTCCATCGCTGCGTCGAACGATCCCCTCATCTCCCTTTTCTTTTTTTCCCCATCTCGATTCTTGAGGCATTCGCAGAGGGACGGTGTACCGAACTTCTTTCGAGGTGGGGCTGCGTCGTGAATAAATGAGCCAAGTAATCGAATCCGTGCTCTGGGCGTCTGCGGTATCTTGCCCACAAATACGCGCCTGGGCGCTCTCGTTCCTTCCCCGCGGCTTTCGATACCTTTGGGAAAAGATAGAATCGCTTGGAGTTCCGAGTTTTCGCGCTGCTCCCGCTTGGGCACGCCGAATGCCGTCAGCCGGGAGGGAAGAGGCAAATGCGAGCGACAATTTGTCACTTCGAAGGAGTTTGTACCGTTTTCTTTGTTAACCAGTGGCCATATTTTCAAGAAGCGACAACCAATAATTGTCGCTTTGATGAACCCTCACAACATCTAAAATTAATTCCTGTAAAAAAAGAAAAAAAAAAAAAAAACGCGGTGAGATTGTGTTGATGCTTTTTGGATGCTTGACGAAACCAGATCGTATACCGTTAAAAATAAGAAATAGCGAAAGCTCGTTTTACTTTAAAACACGGAATAAGACTGCCTGTATTTCTGTCGACGTCTCGCCACTCACGACGAGCAAATTACGGTCTCTCGACTCTCCATTGCGCGGTCGTCTCCCGTCTTCCGATCTCCGTTTGGAGTTGGTCGGTTTGTGTGCCGTGGACGAGGCAAGATCCGGGGCCCCTGCACGATCAGCATGCGGCGCTTCCGCCCGACCCACCCCGGCAACGATGCCGGGGCTTAGTGAAAACCGACGAGCGGTCCCGCTCCAGGTCGCTGGCACGAGCGCGGACGACGGGACGGCGGGGTGAACCGGTGCCACGGTTGCTGTTTATGCTCTTCTCGTTTGCGATAAATTCGATAAGACTCGTTAGATGACCCTCTCGACGGCGCTGGTTTAAGCCGAGTTGATTGAAACTCCGTGCCCCGCGGCGCCCGTGTAAAGACTGCGAAGACGAAGCTCGTTCTGCTCACTTCGCTGTTCTTTTGCCTCCTCGAGTTTGGTTTCCGTTTCGAGTTTTCGGGAGAAGGGGTTCGACGCATTCCCGGGCTCTCTGTGGCGGCGGCAGTGCTGCGCAAACTCGAGCCAAAAGAAACGGTTCGCAGTGGGAAAGGCAACGCGCCTCGGGCGATGCTATATGTGTGGGACCAGGCAGCTAGAGCGAGCTTCTCTCCTCCCTCTCTCTCTCCGGTTATGCTGTAGCGAGAGGATGAACAAAAAAATCCCAAATACGCGAAAAGCAAGGGCACAGGATTATAGATTCTGCCAGGCTTTCGTCGACGACGTCGAGGTGTTACTTTCATGTCAGGGACTTCAAAGTTGACTTGGGCTCTAAGTATACGTGCTTGGGGAATGCCTTGCTGCCCTCTCTCTCTCTCTCTCTCTCTCTCTCTCTCTCTATATATATATATATATATATATATAGTTATTTTTCTCTCTCGCCATATATGTATGTTTGAAATAGGACCTGGAGACGACGATCGTATTTACAATTAAAAAATGGGGGGGGGGGATGGTAAGGTATCTAGCCAGTTGCAGAACCTGAACACGGAACCCTACATATACTAGGACGGCGTTCCAACCAATTAATCTATTCCTTTTTATTTTTCTTTATTATTGACCCATACTGGCCCCTCGGCTGAGCGCACTCAATTTTCGACCAGCTCCCTAAGGGATCAACCAGTTTCAATTCTATTATATTCTAGGAAGTTTTGCGCATTATTAGGTCGCCGCACAAGTATTGTTCTTACAAGGTTTGGTTTTCGAAGGAAAAAAAAAACGATGATTTTGGCGCTTGAAGCGTGTACGCAGTGGCGTCACGAGGGTCAGCGGCACCCGGGGCGGTGGCCCGCCGCGACACCCTCCCCCCCGCCTCGCGTGCGCGCGCGCGCCCGCCCCCCCGCTCTCTCGTGGCCCGCCGCGACTCCTCCCCCCCCCCCCCGCTCTCGTGGCCCGCCCTCGACACCCCTGAGCGCTGCACCCGGGGCGGTCCGCCCCCCCCCGCCCCCCCCTTGTGACGCCACTGCGTGCTGGGTCTTGATAAAATAATATAAAGCCAATATAAGATGCAGCTACATATATCTTAATTCAACAGATAAGGGGAACACTAGTCACATTCCGCGAGAAGCCAGACTTTGTTTACAACGGTTCTTGAGGTGAATGCGAGTATAGTTAAGGAGAAGATGCCCCCAATGGCTGAACGGAAGGCACGCGAGTTTCGAGATGCCATAGCCTCCCTCCATACTCACAAAGCCTGGCAGTTCGACGACGGAGCCATAGAGTGCCCGGTCGCAGATTTGCAGCGCGAGGATCTGGTAGCACAGGGCATCAAAGATACATTTCTCGGGGAACCTGGACGTCAGCGCACAGCGCTTGCAGCGGCGAGGAACCGAACACACTTGTTCGCTCGGGAGAAGTGTGTTTCGGCGTCTCGCCGCAGCAGGGCGCCAGTCACGTGGCTCTCATCTCATCCGTTGTCTGCCGTTCCACCTTTTCCATTTCGGCGGCCACTTCTCGTGGCGATCTGCCAGGCTTTGTCAGTATATAGGAGGCTATGGAGATGCTTATGCGCACCTCCTGAGGAGGTGACGCCACTCAGCGGAGAAGCCGTGAAGGAGAGAACTGTGGAGCTACCGCCCATCCAAGTGTGCAGCAAAAACTGACGCATCCTGGCGTTGGAAATGTGTAACGTACTAAAAGGGATTAGTTAAATGCACGCCGTTGGAGTAGCGAATAATTATTGACAGCTTGAGAAATGAAGGACGCGGCGAACGAGTCCCAACCATCTTAGTATCGCTCCCCAGAGAATGAAAGTACGGCATTAGCCAATAAAAGTGGCGAAGAACGAATCGCAAAGCGTCGGTACGATATGTCACGCTTGTCATATCGGATGATGATGTCAAAAGGCAGGCTTTTTAAGGTAAAGGGAGATCCAACGGCTCCCACGCGAAGGCACGGGGTTCGAATCCCACCAGCCTATGCGCCGAGAAACTGAGGGTGAGGGAGAAAAGGAGACGAGAGGGGACGGTAAGAACGCCGAGCTCTGATCCGATTGATTAGTGGGTAGAACTATAAACATGGCTGAATTTGTCTCCACTACACTCGTCGAACGCGTTAGAGCGCGGAGCGCCGGCGTCTGGCGTCTTGGGTCTTGCGTTCGATCGTGTTCGACGGGTGCAGTGGAGACAAAGGCAGCTATAGCTCGAAGTCTACCCGCAAATCATTAGAACCAGAGCTCGGCGTTCCCACGTCCTTCTCGACTCCTCCTCTCCCTCAGTCTCTCGGTGCATAGTTCTTAATTTCTATTGTCTTTCGCGGCTCTCCTGAGAACCTTCCAGTGGAATGCTGCAACGTATTGCTTGATTCTGTTCGGTATGTTCTAGAGTCTAGAGTCTAGACTACGTAGTCTTCAAAAAAGAAGCTAAGACTGGCAACATCGGGACAGTCGCCCTTCCGTTGCCGACACAAGATGCGTTGCATCTTTCTCTTTAAGTTTTTAGGCGCAAGTTCGCCTCATGAAATGTTTAATTTCGGTTTATATTTATCACCTCTTTATGTTCGTGACAATATTGCACTGTGGGAAGGGGGAATGTGTTTAACAGTTACATATATGTAGTACAGAGCGTTTGTTTTTAGTTCGAACAGATGTTTTGTGTTTGTTTAAAAGGATGATGAAAGCTATCTGGAAATCGTCTTCACTGTGTGCTTATGAGACTTGGCGGAAATTAGATTGGGGACAACCGTCGGAATGAGTTGGATAGTTACCTAAGATATGTTAAATTAGCTTTTAAATTAATTCGATTATGAGGCATGGTGCAATTTCAATTTTAAAGGCTTTCATTTTTTTAGGCTAAACCAATCCGAACAATTTGCTAAAAGGCAACGGGCTTTGAGATATTCATAGATTAATTTTTACTTTTTGAGACCCGATTTCGAGACTGGCCACAATGGCGCATTGGAGAGTGAGGTACTACTCATTTCAGTCATCTCGTCATTATCTCCGTAGCTTACCCTTGCTGACGGTCTCAACGGTACGCGGCCCGAAAAATGATATGGTATCCGATTGCCAATTAACGTTCAGCCACGCTAGGATATCTCACCGGCAATCAGGGAAACGGTGTTCACATCTCTGCTTCCCTAATTATTGTTTGTCGTCGGTTTCGAAGGGACATTCGCATGTCATTAGTCCGGTTCATTCATTCGCATATTTGTATTATTTATGATCTGGAAACACGGAAAGGGCAATGAAAATGCTCTATTATTCTATACACTGGAGGCAAGAATAAAGCTGAAGTTTAAAGAAGAAGTAGAAATTATGGACAAAACATTTCGACTTGTTCTTCGCAAGAAGCTTTCCTTTTTAATTGTGTGTGACATTATCAAAGAAAAAAAAACATTTTAGAGCTACGCACGCTTGTGACAGTGTCCCCTACAACGCTGCGCGGACCACTTAAAATAACGTGGCAAGAACAAATGCACTAATTATTTGCAGTTCACACTATTGACGCTCTTTTCCCCAGCTTGAAGAACAGCCGCATAAAAGCCTGTTTCCGCTATAACCTCGAATTTGGTGTCTTTTTTTACTGGGAAGCGCACTTTGAGGACCCAAAGAACATATAGTGGCAAGAAGTTTTTTGACTCCTGAGACAGAGCGTGCAGTAGTCACGAAAAGCTTGAGGAGCACGTACGTACAGGATGCGGCTTGCTAGGTTCACACTTTTTCCTTCGTTAGTCACTTATCGGTTAAAGCTGCAGTCTAATTGGCCTTGGAGCAACGTTCGGGTGCTCGAGGCATGCCACACATTGCGATTCTTAAAGGGGCACTCAAGAGCTTTTTGTACACTCTAAAAAAAAAACATGGTGTCAAAGGACTAACGGCAGCATTTGGTCCTCTGAACTCCCATTTGCTCCCTAAGATACCATCTGGCTCGAGCTAGGTACCGTGCGCAAATGCTGAGGACTATACTGCACTCGACCGGGATTAACCGAGAGAGAGGCGTGCGCGAGCCAAGGCAGTTATTAGTCCTCCTAAGACAGGCTACATCTGTGGCTGTGTTCCGAAAGTTACTCGATCCGACTCCGGAGTAAAGGTTTCGTACCGTGGCGTTTCAAACCTTACTCGCGCTTACTCGATGACGTAAGAACTCGCGTTCCAGAAGCGGGTCGTTTACTCCGGAGTAATTACTCACGCTACCCTCATCGATCGGGGGGTAACGTCGCATGGAATCGAGTAAATACGTCACATGATCTGTTTGTCGTCTGCTTTCTGCGCCGACAGCCGTCAAAGCTCACTTGCTCCATTACCTTTGGTGGCAAACGTTCGAAATGACAAAGAATGAGGTGCAGCCATTTATGTGTGGTTATTGCGATTTACTGTTTTCAACGAAGAAATTGACTGCATCACATCCAGACCGTACACCTTCCTCGGGAAGATATAATTGTTGTTATTATACGAGTGCGAGCGTAAACAATAGCTTCTCCGCATCCTCGGCCTCGGCGTTGGAGAGAATTCCGTATTCTCAAGTTCAAGGCTTAAAATGTTCGAACGCAGTAGATGATGTGGAAGTATTTTTGTTTCACCAGAGTGGGAGTAATGAGAGGATAACGCTTGTAAAGCAGTGAAGGCTTCGAAGATTTCATATGTATGACCAGTCAACAACCCCTCCCCATCTCTCTCGCCAAGAAATTGCCTGTAGCGAATTAGAGTTGATTTCTTTCTGATTTTGGAATTATATTCGCGTCAAAGCGAACTAAATACATATCACTGTTTAGAAAGCCCCTGTGCTGTACCGCTACACCGTGTGGAAGCAATTTCTGCAAAACGTAATCGGTGCAAATTACGATGCATGGAACATATGCGTTTAGGGCACCTGGACTAGATTTACAGCGATCGCGCTGATTAATAAAAACAAAATTTTGATGTCTAACTGAAAGGAGTAAGTAATTTTGATCTCAATATACAGCCCGAAACGAAGGTGAGCAAAATAAGCTGGTGGAGCCATCTACAGAAAACACCACGTCGTCATTATATTATCGTCTCTTCGAGTGCTTTCTCCGTGATTAGAGCCACTAAACGAGCTGCGCTTAGAGTTTCGGCACTTTGTTCCCCGACATTGATGTGGGCGCCTCCATTTTGGTGCTTGTGCAGAGCAGACGCAACTGCCGATCGTCATGATTCCAAAATGCGACTTTCTCAGCATTAGATTCGGTGTTCCGAAGCTCATGTGATATTGCTTTAGTTTGTCGCGAACTGTTTAAACATTTGTGTAAAAACGGAAAAGCGTTTCTGTGACTTCAAATAAACCTTCAGATAACTGGCAACCATGATTTTAAGACAACATATCGGCAAGTGTCGTTGCTCTGAAGCGTAGCTTATGTAGTGGCACTACCCATGATCAAAAGAGATCGTCTGCTCTTTTCTGCCATCGCTGCTGTGTTTTCTTTTTCCCGTAGCCCAAGACGAAGCCAATCCGCGTAGTATCCAGGGGATCATTTTGGCCGTTCCAAAATCGAGTTGCGGATCGTTTACTCGCGATGTGACGTAGCTTTACCCGCTGACGTAGGAGACAGGTTTCTCGGGTAAGATTTGGAACGTAGCTCTGTATGTTTCAGTCCCCCAAACGCGCGGACAAGATGGTGGTGTCTGCTGCATCCC
This sequence comes from Ixodes ricinus, assembly GCA_037355805.1. Classification (NCBI taxonomy): domain Eukaryota; kingdom Metazoa; phylum Arthropoda; class Arachnida; order Ixodida; family Ixodidae; genus Ixodes; species Ixodes ricinus. Next base: position 162,169 of record JAZHYW010023992.1, read on the forward strand.
TGATAGCCAGTGTTAGCGACGCACTCACTGTTTCGGAACGCAGGGGAGGTATAAACAGGCAATGGTAGCATCAAATATTGTAAGGTTTGGAGCTGACTTTATTATAACGATCGCAGCCTCTGTTCCAGCACGTCGTGGAAGCCAGCGCTGCCGCTATACTTCGTCTCACCTTAGCATGGACTAACCGCGAATGCTGTGCTGGCGCGAGCGGCTAGCCTTGACTACCTTGACTGGAGCACTCGCTACACGAGCGCTCGTGCAGCCACCGAGGCTTCATTCGAAGCGACTAGCTCGCGCTTTTTGCACGCGCGGTTAACAATAGTCCATACTAAGGTGAGACGAAGTATAGCGCGGCCATCGTTGATGCACTGGCCATGCGGCTTTTGACCACTTTCGTGATATGCTTCTCGTTTGCATTCGTTGGAAGAGTTTATGTTTCGTTTTGGTCTAACGGGGATGAAAATAGCGCGTAGCACGTGCGAAAAACGCTTCAAAGAACAAGAAAGGTTCATTCGGTTTTATTATATTATTATTATTACTTATTTATTATTATTATTATTATTATTATTATTATTATTATTATTATTATTATTATTATATTCTTTAAAATATATATTTCTCTTTACGCAGAAATGATTTGGTTGCCACGAGACACGCATGCGCAAGGGAGCAGTCTATGCTGGAAGCGGAACATGGCTGCTGTAATCTATGGGGGCGCTGTTTTATAGACACATATAATTACTGCGTGTACCGTTACATCTTAGTTAAAGATACATTTCATTGATTTATTTTATTTAATAAAAGAAACAACATTACTTGGAATGTTTAGCAACAATATTGAAGAACAATATTGGTACGAAAGCAACAGCATATTGTGCATGTCTATGCATAGCCTCCTCTATACTCACAAAGCCTGGCAGTTCGACAACGCAGCCATAGAGCGCCCAGTCGCAGATTTAGAGCGCGAGGATCTGGTAGCGCAGAGCATTTCTCGAGGAGTCTGGTAGTGAGCGCAGAGCTTTTGAGCGGCGAGGACCCAAAACACACTTGTTCGCTCGGGAGAAACCACGTGGGAGGAACCGATGCGACTGGCTGCTGATGTCGAGGCTACGGCGATTGAGGCCACCGAGGTAGAGACTAGAAACGACTGAGTGGGGCGAGCTACAGGCACCGCTGCATACTTTCAGTTGCACCTCAAAATGTGGAAAGCGATCAGAAACAACCAAGCCGCTTTGATCGCAACGCCACCTTCGCTGCGATCAAGCAACCACACAGGTCGAGGTCACATGGGCAATATTGGCTATATTCTATTTTTTATGATTTTGACGTCAGAGGTAACGTCAAAGCACCACGACACGACGAAGCCACGACGTCATCGTTGACGACGTTACACGACGCCAAGATGCTGTCGTAAGTGCAGTCGTGACATTGCGTCGCGTTGAGGACGATGCCGTTACGCGACATCAAGTCACCGTTGTGACGCGGTCGTGACATCGCGTCGCGTTGAGGACGACGCCGTTACGCGACATCAAGTCGCCGTTGTAACATGGTCATGACATCGCGTCGCGTTGAGGACGACGCCGTTACGCGACATCAAGTCGCCGTTGTAACATGGTCATGACATCGCGTCGCGTTGAGGACGACGCCGTTACGCGACATCAAGTCACCGTTGTGACGTGGTCATGACATCGCGTCGCGTTGAGGACGACGCCGTTACGCGACATCAAGTCACCGTTGTGACGTGGTCATGACATCGCGTCGCGTTGAGGACGACGCCGTTACGCGACATCAAGTCGCCGTTGTAACATGGTCATGACATCGCGTCGCGTTGAGGACGACGCCGTTACGCGACATCAAGTCACCGTTGTGACGCGGTCGTGACATCGCGTCGCGTTGAGGACGACGCCGTTACGCGACATCAAGTCGCCGTTGTAACATGGTCATGACATCGCGTCGCGTTGAGGACGACGCCGTTACGCGACATCAAGTCGCCGTTGTGAGCATGGTCATGACATCGCGTCGCGTTGAGGACGACGCCGTTACGCGACATCAAGTCGCCGTTGTGACGTGGTCATGACATCGCGTCGCGTTGAGGACGACGCCGTTACGCGACATCAAGTCACCGTTGTGACGTGGTCAGCTGACATCGCGCTCAGCCGTTGAGGACGACGCGCGTTACGCGACATCAAGTCGCTGTTGTAACATGGTCATGACATCGCGTCGCGTTGAGGACGACGCCGTTACGCGACATCAAGTCACCGTTGTGACGTGGTCGTGACATCGCATCGCGTTGAGGACGACGCCGTTACGCAACATCAAGTCACCGTTGTGACGTGGTCATGACATCGCGTCGCGTTGAGGACGACGCCGTTACGCGACATCAAGTCACCGTTGTGACGCGGTCGTGACATCGCGTCGCGTTGAGGACGACGCCGTTACGCGACATCAAGTCACCGTTGTGACGTGGTCGTGACATCGCGTCGCGTTGAGGACGACGCCGTTACGCGACATCAAGTCGCCGTTGTAACATGGTCATGACATCGCGTCGCGTTGAGGACGACGCCGTTACGCGACATCAAGTCGCCGTTGTGACGTGGTCGTGACATCGCGTCGCGTTGAGGACGACGCCGTTACGCAACATCAAGTCGCCGTTGTGACGTGGTCATGACATCGCGTCGCGTTGAGGACGACGCCGTTACGCGACATCAAGTCACCGTTGTGACGCGGTCGTGACATCGCGTCGCGTTGAGGACGACGCCGTTACGCGACATCAAGTCGCCGTTGTAACATGGTCATGACATCGCGTCGCGTTGAGGACGACGCCGTTACGCGACATCAAGTCACCGTTGTGACGTGGTCATGACATCGCGTCGCGTTGAGGACGACGCCGTTACGCAACATCAAGTCACCGTTGTAACGTGGTCATGACATCGCGTCGCGTTGAGGACGACGCCGTTACGCGACATCAAGTCACCGTTGTGACGTGGTCATGACATCGCGTCGCGTTGAGGACGACGCCGTTACGCGACATCAAGTCACCGTTGTGACGTGGTCATGACATCGCGTCGCGTTGAGGACGACGCCGTTACGCGACATCAAGTCACCGTTGTGACGTGGTCATGACATCGCGTCGCGTTGAGGACGACGCCGTTACGCGACATCAAGTCGCCGTTGTGACGTGGTCATGACATCGCGTCGCGTTGAGGACGACGCCGTTACGCGACATCAAGTCACCGTTGTGACGTTGTCGCTGACATCGCGTCGCGTTGAGGACGACGCCGTTACGCAACATCAAGTCACCGTTGTGACGTGGTCATGACATCGCGTCGCGTTGAGGACGACGCCGTTACGCGACATCAAGTCACCGTTGTGACGTGGTCATGACATCGCGTGGCGTTGAGGACGACGCCGTTACGCGACATCAAGTCACCGTTGTAACGTGGTCATGACATCGCGTCGCGTTGAGGACGACGCCGTTACGCGACATCAAGTCACCGTTGTGACGTGGTCATGACATCGCGTCGCGTTGAGGACGACGCCGTTACGCAACATCAAGTCACCGTTGTGACGTGGTCATGACATCGCGTCGCGTTGAGGACGACGCCGTTACGCGACATCAAGTCACCGTTGAGACGTGGTCGTGACATCGCGTCGCGTTGAGGACGACGCCGTTACGCGACATCAAGTCACCGTTGTGACGTGGTCGTGACATCGCGTCGCGTTGAGGACGACGCCGTTACGCGACATCAAGTCACCGTTGTGACGTGGTCGTGACATCGCGTCGCGTTGAGGACGACGCCGTTACGCGACATCAAGTCACCGTTGTGACGTGGTCATGACATCGCGTCGCGTTGAGGACGACGCCGTTACGCGACATCAAGTCACCGTTGTGACGTGGTCATGACATCGCGTCGCGTTGAGGACGACGCCGTTACGTGACATCAAGTCACCGTTGTGACGCGGTCCTGACATCGCGTCGCGTTGAGGACGACGCCGTTACGCGACATCAAGTCACCGTTGTGACGCGGTCGTGACATCGCGTCGCGTTGAGGACGACGCCGTTACGCGACATCAAGTCACCGTTGTGAAGCGGTCGTGACATCGCGTCGCGTTGAGGACGACGCCGTTACGCGACATCAAGTCGCCGTTGTAACGTGGTCATGACATCGCGCGCCATCGAGTACGACGTGGACGTGGTCGTCGATGCCAACGTTGACGTCGACGCCCCACGCAACGTCAAACATCGCTATGACATCACGTTAGCGTCGTCCTGACGTCATCATGAACGTCAACGTCACGACAAAAGCCTTGACGGCGTGTAACGTCGTCGCCTTCGCCAGCATCAACGTCGACGCGCCGTCACGACGAAGTCTTGACGTCGTGTAACGTCGTCGACGATGACGTCGACGTCGTGAAGCTGTCGGGATGTCTTCGTGACGTCGAGTTGCGTCATGTCGACAACGACGTCAACGAACTGACACCAAGCTTCCTATGACGTTGCATTGACAAGGACGCCGTCATCTTGCCGTCCCATGACGTTGTCGTTGTCGTTATCAACATCAACGTTGACATCGTCGTCGTTGTCAACGCAATATGACGTCAGAACGCAGTCTTGATGTCATGTAACGCACGTTGTCAACGTCGATGACGACATTGACGTCAAGGCGTCGTCCTGATGTCGCATGGCGTTGTGACGACAAGTCAGGTCGAGGTGACTTTATGTACGTGACGCCGAACGTCTAGGTTGTATAAAAATATAGTCCGGCGTTCTATCGTTTCTATGACCTTTACCAGTGTGCCGGTAGAGCTTGGCGACGCAACGAAACGTGTTTTTCATAAAAAGCGGCTAATCCGAACCGCTTCGTTCGTAGCGTCGAGAGGGCGTTACAAGCTAAACGGCTTGGATTAGCCTTTTTTTTTTTCAGATGCGGAGGTACCAAATTAGCTCTCCGGTGGCCCCACTCGTCCTTTCTATAGACAACTGCAAGCATGACGCCTGTCTGGTGCGCCCCAAGCGTGCAAGCATGTGCAGCGTGTGCGCAGTGGCGAGTCCAAGGGGGGGGTTTACGGGGGCGGCCACCCCCCCCCCCAAACAAAGTCGACCCCCCCCTCCCTTCTCGGAGGGCCATTTGGCATGGGTGGACCCCCCGGTGCACACGAAAGAATCGCATTTGAATTGGATTTGCCCCTGCGTGTGCGTGAACGTAGCTTTGGCTAGCTTGAAATTTTACGCACTTGCCCGCACGAGCAGAGACATGGCGGCCGCCAGACGCCCTGCTTGCAATCGTCTATACTCGGCGACAACTTTTCTTGGCAATGCTACCAAAGCTACAGAGCCGAAGCTCGCTGTCTTCTTACGCAGCTGAACACAGTCCCCGGGTCTAAATTGTGTTTTGGCTGTAAGGTAAATTTTAATCTTAATATTCGTCATTTGAATAATAATTGTCACAACACTATGAGTCTTGAACAATAAAAATATAAAATGAAATTAGTTTTCTAGTTACTAAAGGTTTTTTCGGTTCGTGTCCGTCGCGGGTTCTCCGGTTTTCTAGCCATTTCCCCTCGCAAAGATGGTGTTGTAGATTATGCGATCTGGTAGTAGGTAACAAGAGGAAAAGGAGGTAGAGGACCGCAGAACCACGAGATCATGAACGGCACGAGAGGAACGATAAACCGACACCATCGAAACGGACGTGCCCGGGATCTCTTCCTTAACAGATGGCATCTGCTCTGGGCTCGGGGACGTCGTCCCTCGAAAACTCGCCCCTTTCTTCGCTGAAGAGGATGTACGTGAGTGCTTGCCTTGAATGCCAACAAAGAAACCAAAACTGACGTAATGAAAGCCCGGATGCTTGGTGGAGTGATACATGTGCAGGAGCTCCGCCCCTAGCATTCCCTTCCTTGCCAACAAAAGTTGTCGCCGAGTATATTATAGTACATTCCAACCGAGGCCTGTGGCGGACGACGTCGTCAGCGTGCTCAGCCTCGTCGTCGTTATTTTGTCTTTCGCAGTGCAAGCGCGAGTTCCTCTCGTTTGTCATCAAAGTATACGTACAGTGTACTAGAATACTTGGGTAGTGTTGGGACCGGAGGGCTCGCCTGAAGCGCGTGGTATTGATCGCGACAGGTGTCGACACCGGCGCGTTATCCGGAAGGTGTGCGCATGCGCGGCTGCACGCGCGAAAATATGAATCTTTGGTGCCGCTTTGGTGGAGTGCACATAGAATTTATGATACAGCTACGACCTGCCAGCGGTCGGTCCGCGGCATCAATTGCGCTGCGGCACGATCGTTAGCAACATGATACTTCAATGTATTGGACGGTACAAGCTACATTACCCTTCCTTTACATAAAAACAATTGCGACTTTAAAGAAGCGGATTGCAAGTTGTTTCAGCGTAGAATTAGCTGCGACTTTCGGTTTGTCGGATGGTGAGCATTTTAAAGGAAATGCCCATTTCCTTGGTCGCAAAGGCCGAACATTAGATATTTGAAAGGGATATCTAAAACTCGGAAGCAGTTTTTTTTTTTCCTATCTTATTTTATAATGGAACGAAACGGCACATACTAAAGTCTGAGATTGTTTTAGTATGTTTTTAATACCCCAGGTTAACTTCTCTGTCTTCGTTTCTGCCTGTCTTCTTTTTCTTGACATTAATCAGCTCGCTTCACTTGTCACTCATTGTTGTGTTCATTTATGCGACGAACCACCAAGCGACTGTCGCAAAGGGGTGAGAATCTTTTATTTCTTCACGGCTACCACGATCATCCGAGGACCACCCGACGTTCACTTGTAAGAAATGGCTTATAAGACGTGACAATTTTTATCACGCGTCTTAACATTGAACTTAAGTAAAAAAAAAAAAAACTGAGACAACGTGGGCTGAACAAGTAATGCTTTATAAGATTCAAAGAAGAAAACAAGCAACTATTTCACATCATTTAGACCAGGAAACAACAGCACACGTAATTAAGGCAAGGTAAAAGTTGCAATAGTTTACAGCACGGCATTGAAATACATGGTTACAATGTGCGGCGCATACATGGTTACAATGTGCAGCACATACATGGCCCTGAAGGTATACTTGGCATGCCACATCAGGTAAGTTGTCGAAACAAATGAACACCGCCCTTTCGATGCTGATCTTGTTAGACTTCGGCTCAAGAGCAGTCTCCAAATAAGCAACACCGTCGAAGTTGCTGAACTTGTGAACAGCCCAGCAGAGAGTTGGCATAGTCAGGGAGCTTAGTGCGTCGCGATCGATGCCTTGTGGGATCACGGCAGGAGCTTCGCTGTTCACCACTGGTGACAACGGGTCAGTTTCCCGAGCGAGCCCCGAACGCTTTGCAACGATGGGCTCTGGTGAACTTGCCTTCCGCTTCCTTTCCTCTCGTCCTGCAGGAAGGTCATTACTCAGCTCCTGGGGTACACTTGGCAGCAGAGTCGGTACCGCGCCTGGTGTAAGCGCTGGGTGTCCACGAGGGATTCTCACTTCCTTTCCGCCGATGATGTGAACGTAGTTTCGAAGGATGAAGCGGGGCTTGAAGTGCAGCTCGCAGACAGCACTTGTTTCTTCAAGACGCTTGTCCGATCGCTGCAGATTCTTCTCCCAAAGATCTCTTTTGGCTCTGTCCTTTGGAACGCCAAAAGGGACGCCGTTTTCACTCCTTTCACTCGGATGAAGCCCGTTTTGCAACCAGGTGCAGAGCAAGAGTTCTGTCGCTGTTTCGCCGGGGGTATTTCGGCACTACCCTTACGCGTTCACCATCCGCAAAATCAGAACACAAGATTCAAAGCATAATACGATCGAACACACGAAACTATAAAGTCGTGGTCCCGACACGCGCACCGCTCGAAGTGAAAAATACACGGAACTTTACTCTGTTTCACCTTGTGTCGAACCGCAGGAAAGGCTACAAGCGCGAGCTCCTTGCTCTAGGGCACATCTCGACGGCACAAGCTCTCGTGCACCAAGGGCAGCTGCCAACGCTATGAGCTCGCGCCTCTAGCCTTCGCTGCGGTACAACATAAGCTGAAACGGAGTGTATAAAATCGTGGTACCGACACGTGCACCGCTCAAAGTAAAAGAAACAAAAGGCGGGCTGCGCGATTTTTTCCGGATAACTCGACTACAGCGCCGCCACGAACTGTCAATACACGCGCCCTCACGAGCTCCCGTTGCCGAGCCGCTCCGGTCCCAACACTACCCAAGTATTCTAGTACACTGTAGTATACGGTCGCGTGGCCTATGGCGCATGGACCGCCGATAACTCAAAGCAGGGGATACTGACCTTTCGACGCTGTTCCCGTGTATCAATATATTTAATCTGTAATCAGTCAGCCCCGGCAGTTTGCCGCAAGATTTTGAGCGCAAACGAAACAGACGAAACCGGAACGGAGCCTAATGGGGAAGGGGTGGCGTTCCATTCCTTGCCAACAGGACAAAAAGAAGTATAGTGTGTTTTGGCGTCTCGCCGCAGCGGGGCGCCCGTTACATAACTCTCCTCTTATCCATTGTTTGCCGCTCCACCTTTTCACCTTCGGCGGCCGCGTCTCGTGGCATGTCTGCCAGGCTTTTTCAGTATAAAGGAGGCTATGGTCTATGTCCATGTTAAGTGTAGAATACGTTTTAACATGTGAAATAAGCGCTGTGCAAATGTGAATGTAGTCAGTGTGAAAAAATTCTGTCACAGAAATAATAATTGTTTCTTGCCAATTTTGAATTTGATGTTGACTAGAGTCACCTGGGTCTTGAGAGAGTAAGTGCCAGTTACTTGCTGAAGGTAGTAAAATATATAAGGTTCGTTAAGAACCGCTACTAGCTTCTTGACCTAGTAACTGTTACTAGCTTGACCACTACTACATACGGTTACTAGGTACCTAGTGAAAGATGTGACAAGCGGTTACTAGCTTTTATTTAGTAAATACTACTAGCTTTCTTTTTTGAGGGTGTACAATTGATTTGAACTGCAACATCTTTTTTCTGAGATTGAAGCACACTGGGCAACTATAGGTATATCTGTGCGAGGCAAATTTTACCAGTGGGGCGCGATTTGTGGGGTACAACGTTTAGTCCTAGAGAATTAAAAGCACCGTTTGAAAATTTAGTGGCTCGGGTCCAAATCTATAGAATTAACTTTTAGTCTTAGGGGTGCAAATGTAAGGGCGCGACATTTAGTGCCGGTGGCCTAAGTGCAAGGGTGCAAAGGTTAGGCCTGAGGGTTCAACTTTGAGGGACTAATGGGAGGGGCGCAAAAGTTGCTTCCCATTCCGCTAGTCCCCCAGGGGACTGATGGTGGCGGCAGCGCATTTGGTCCCCGAAGGGACTCAATGCCGCTCCCCTTTTGATTAGAACAGTGGTTCTCCAAAGGGGTCCGCGGACCGCTTTGGGTTCCGCTAAGGCATTCTAGGGGTCCGCGAAGCCCTGCCTCAACAGTCAAGACCGGCAATAAGTTGTCTTTTTTCAGGTCGAAAAGAAATGTTTCAGTTTTCGGGCGAGATTTGTCACGTGTCTGTTAATAAGAGAGGTCTACTTCACACTAGCCCATAGATATATCCATTTATTTAAAAAAATTATTACATTTAACCTATACCTTTCCCTCCCCTCGCCACGAACGGGGTCCTTCATCATCTCCGCCCATCCACAAGGGGTCCGCGAAACATTGATGGTTGAGAACCACTGGCTTAGAGTATAGTGCTTAAAGTATAGAAGCTTCTTTTTCAGGGCGCATTGTTTGTTGAGGCTTAGTCAATAAAAATGACCAGTTCTATAGATGGCGTCCTGGTAAACACGAGCAATCGAAATACACGGGCACTATTTTCTCTTCGGGAAGTCATCCTTGGGTTACCGCCACCTCCATAAAATTGGACCAATAAAAATAGTTAATTACATGGCGATTCCGAACGTTACTAGTATTGCACTTTTTAGGCACGTTGTGCGTTAAATTTTGATGAAAACGTCAACTCTTTGGGTGTAGGGGACGTAATACAGCAATCAGTGTTTGAAAACACCGTCCGACGGCTCCCCATGGTGTCTGCTCCGAGGCGCAGAAAGAGGGGCATGTCACGATCTTCGATTATATTTTTAATTGGGAAATCGGCGGCCCGCGATGATAATCTAATCATCCGCGTTTTGACACTGCTAGCTTTGCGCCCGCTGCAAGAGTGGTAACTTTGGTACGCCCCCGAGTTTGCCACGAGCTTCAAGTCGTTCTAAAATTGACTGATATAGGGGTTTTCGATCATGCTCAGCATGTTCCTAATTAAAACCATATGATTATTTTTACTAATTAAAAAGCCAGTTAAGGAAGTTTAGTTGATTATCCTACTTATCGAAAAGATTAGCCACTTGTATGATGTCCCCCTGGCCGTATAACTCATCTGTCCAAACTGTATTAGTGTGTCTTTCACGACTGTTTCGTAATAAATCTTTTCGAATTAAAATGGAACACCCGGTATATATATTGTTAGGAAGCCGGAGAAAGGACGACGACAAGGACACTGAAGTGAGCAGGCTCGCGCTCGTACTGTGGACTGCGAACATTCGATCACCGGTCATATCTCTTGCACCTAAACATCCCCCATTGAATATCCGTGTATTCCTATCCTCACATTTGGTGGAGGTTGCTTAACAGTCCCCGTCCTCTTCTCTGGATCCCTTTTTGTCGTGACGGAGCTCCGCAGCGGCCGCTCGACCCTCACCCAGATGCCCGACGAAACCAGACAGGCAGCCGCCACTGAACAACGGCCCCGTGTCAAGAACCGGCAACGGGATCCCCACGACTTCGCAGGTACTCCTGATGCTGACGTTCATGACTGGCTCAAAACCTTCGACCGAGTAAGCGAGCACAACCGCTGGGACGACACCTTAAAACTAGCCAACGTCGTGTTTTACCTTAAGGGCACCGCTCTCCAGTGGTTTGACAACCACGAAGAAGAAATTAATTCATGGGACGCATTTAAAGCCGCCTTCGCAGACGTTTTTGGCACTCCTGAGCGCCGCCGACAACAGGCTCGCGACACGCTGTCGCGCAGATATCAAGCCTCTACTGAATCCTCTACATCGTACACCGAGGACGTCCTTCGCCTTTGCGGTCGTGTCGATGCGAATATGTTAGAGGACGACAAAATCCGCCACCTCTTTAAAGGCTTGTCCCAAGAACTGTTTTCAGTCGTGGCCCCTAAGTCTCCTACGACCGTTCAGCAACTCATATCCGAGTGCAAGCACTACGAGGACCTTCAGAGTGGACGAATCCTAAAGGCACCCTTTGCTCGCCTCCCAGAAGTCTCAAGTCCAACTTCTGCCACCGACCTTCCGACGCTGATTCGCGCCATCATCCGCGAAGAACTACGTGAGTTTTTATCCTCACTGCCCGGTTCAAAAACGCCTGCCGACTCGTTCGCCAAACCCGACGAGGCGCCCGCGCCCAACATACAACAGATCATCAAGGACGAGCTTCGATCCGCACTCCATCGGGAGTCTTCTGTACCCTGCACATACGCCTCAGCAGCTGCTTCGTCGCCACCTGTCTGTGCTCTCCAGCATGTACCGCCATTATGTGCTCCAATGCAACCACAAAATATGATGCAGACGCCACCCCAACCCTATGCACAACCACGAAGAACAGAACTGTGGCGAACAACAGACCGCCGACCAGTTTGCTTCTACTGTCATAACCCCGGTCATGTCATCCGCTACTGTCATCGCCGCATCGACGCCGAAACTTACGGCCGTTCCCCAGCCAACAATTCTAGGTACTCTGACCACACTGATGCCAGTCGAAACGTCGATTACCCTCCCCTCCCATCCTCCTCTGGTTTCCAGCCGCGCCGACCTCGATCATCTTCTCCATACCCAAGACGTCAGCGCTCCGTATCGCCGTTCAACAACACATCCGTCGTCAACCAGGCGTCAAACTAAACACTGCAGCCTGCCTTGGCGCCGGAGGTCAGGCTGCATCAGCACGAACTGTCGCAAATCCTTTTCGTCCTTACCCAACAACTATATTGGTAACAGTGGATCAACAGCTAATCCCAGCATTAGTCGATACAGGGGCCGCAAAATCCTGCATGTCTGACCAGCTTCGCCGCCGCTTAAACAAAGTGTTGACTCCACCAACTTCTGGACATTTCTTGCGTTTGGGTAATGGTGAGCTCACACAACCTCTTGGATGCTGCACCATGTCGATATCTATTAGTGGCATCACTCATATTATTGTGTTCACTGTCCTTTCCAGTTGTGTGGCCGACCTTATTTTAGGATGGGATTTTTTGTCAGCCGCCGATGCCCTCATCGATTGTGCCAGCCGCGAACTGCACTTGAGTTCTACTGACATCATAGACGACTCCTCACTCTCTTGTTCCGTTCCCCTCCACACCGATGACGACTACATCGTTCCCCCTCACTCCGCTCTCGCCATCATCCTTGTGCCGGATCATTCGCTTTCAGCCCCAAGCTGCCTCGTTGAACCCCTGTCAAATGCTTTCATGAAAAAGAATATTATTATTCCGTACAGCCTTGTCGCACCAACAGATGGCAAAGTTTTTCTTTTCGCCACCAATCCCTCTCCCCAACCACGGGTTTTACCCCGCGGTACCCATCTGGCTACGATCACCGCACACTTTGAGCACAACTTCGCTACTCTGTCTGAAGCAACGACACATGTCGCTTTCCCACCTTCAACAGATGTTCTTGAAAATGTAGGAAAAATGATAGACCCTTCTCTGACCGCCGCACAGCATGAAGCGTTAACCAACCTACTTACGACCTACCACAACCTCTTCGATTTCAACCGACGTCAACTTGCGCAGACGACGCATGTCCAGCACCACATCGACACTGGAGCAGCTTCACCTATTCACAGTCGTCCGTACAGAATTTCGGGAGTCGAGCGTAGACAAATTCATGAACACGTCCAAGATATGTTAGACAAGCGGGTTATCGAGCCATCCCACAGTCCTTGGTCGTCACCGGTAGTACTTGTGAAGAAAAAAGATGGCTCCTCACGCTTTTGTGTAGACTACCGTCGCCTCAACAAAATAACAAAGAAAGACGTCTACCCCCTGCCGCGCATAGACGACACCCTCGATACCCTCCAAGGATCTTCTTTTTTTCCGCCATGGATCTTCGCAGTGGATATTGGCAAATCCCCGTTGCCCACGCAGACAGACCGAAAACTCGCTTTTATCACACCTGACGGGCTATACCAGTTCAATGTGATGCCATTCGGTCTGTGCAACGCGCCAGCAACATTCGAGCGAATGATGGATACGCTACTCCGCGGTCTCACTTGGAAAACATGTCTTTGTTATCTTGACGATGTCGTTGTCTTCGCAGAAAACTTCGAACAACATTTACACCGTCTAAGACAAGTCCTTGATTGTTTTCAATCCGCTGGCTTGCAGCTCAACTCACAAAAGTGCATATTTGGAGCTCGCCAAATTAAAGTTCTCGGACATATTGTCAGCAATGATGGAGTTCGTCCAGATCCCCAGAAAACAGCCGCCGTCTCCAATTTCCCCCAGCCGAAGAACTTGAAAGACGTACGCTCATTCCTTGGCCTCTGTACGTACTTTCGCAGATTTATACAAGGATTCGCTCATCTCGCTGAACCGCTGAACATACTACTTCGCAACAACGCATCTTTCCACTGGAGTACGGAGCAAACTAACGCTTTCGAACGACTCAAAACAGCCCTAACAACCGTCCCAGTACTCGGCCATTTTGTCCCGGGCGCCGACACCGAGATTCGTACAGACGCTAGCGGCTATGGAATTGGTGCAGTGTTGGCCCAAACCATCTCTGGCACTCAGCACGTCATCGCCTACGCCAGCCGCACACTTACCAAATGCGAACGGAATTATTCCATCACCGAACGCGAGTGCTTAGCCGTCGTATGGGCAATATCCAAATTTCGCCCTTACCTCTACGGCACCCGCTTTTCTATTGTCACTGACCACCATGCCCTATGTTGGTTAACCACTCTCAAAGATCCTTCAGGACGCCTTGGACGTTGGTCGCTCAAACTACAAGACTATGATTTTACCGTCTTGTACAAATCTGGAAAACGCCACCTCGACGCCGACAGCCTCTCCAGGTGTCCTTTGCCTGTTTCTCCATGTGAATTCAACACTGTCGCTCACCCGGATACCACCGCAGCCTTCGAAACCGTTGACATCGCCGCCGCCCAATCTTCCGACGTAACTTTGCGGCCTATTATTGAACATCTGAACGGAACGCTGCACCACCCCACAATACGAACGCAACGTCGCTCCCGCCTCTTCGTACTTCGCAACGGAATCCTTTACCGGCGTAACTACGAGCCCGAAGGACGTCCATGGCTTCTCGTTGTCCCGTCCAACCTACAGCGAGAAATCATTCAAGCTCATCACGACGATCCTGCAGCCGGCCACTTGGGATTTTCCAAAACCTACTTTAAAATTCGCCGAAACTACTTTTGGACCGCCATGACCCGCACTATCAGTAAATACGTTCGAGCATGCCATCAGTGTCAGACAAGAAAAACTCTGACCACAAAGCCACCAGGCTTTTTACAACCGCTTGTGCCACCTGATCGGCCATTTCAACGCATTGGCATTGACTTTCTCGGCCCCTTCCCTCGATCGGCAATGAACAACAAATGGATCATAGTAGCCATCGATCATCTGACGCGGTACGCCGAAACCAAGTGTGTTCCTGTCGCCAATGCCCACGAAGTCGCTCATTTCTTTCTACACAACATTCTATTACGCCACGGTGCACCCCAACAGATCATCAGCGATCGAGGGACCCCTTTCGTCTCAAAAGTCCTCGACGACGTCTTACGCCTAGCATCAACCGTCCACAGCGTCACCACCGCCTATCACCCGCAAACCAACGGTCTTACAGAGCGTCTCAATCTCACCCTAGCTAACATGATCTCCATGTATGTTTCCGACGACCACACAAACTGGGACACCATCCTTCCCTATGTGACATATGCCTATAATACCGCCCGTCAGGCCACAACCGGCTATTCTCCTTATTACCTTCTGTATGCCCGTGAGCCTCTCACACCGCTTGACACTGTCCTGCCCTACATCGACGACCACCCGGTTGAGCACTATATCGAAGAAGTAACATCCCGGGCCGAAGACGCTCGTCAACTCGCCCGCATTCATACCTTCCAGTCCCAGCAGCACCAGCGACTACGTCACGCCGACCTCCATCGGCCGACTTCTTACAACGTCGGAGATGAAGTTCTTTTGTGGACCCCATCCCGCATCGCCGGACGCTGTGAGAAACTCCTGAAGCGCTTTGTAGGCCCTTTCCGTGTCTTGCGCCAAATTTCTCCAACGAACTATGAAGTGGCCCCAGTTTTGCCACCTCGAGACCGTCGCTCCAAATCGAGAGAAGTTGTGCACGTTGCCCGCATGAAGCCATATTACCGTCACAACTAACTAACTTTGCCGCAAGTGCCGGGTGCCCGGCCCTTTCCACGACGGGGGGATATTGTTAGGAAGCCGGAGAAAGGACGACGACAAGGACACTGAAGTGAGCAGGCTCGCGCTCGTACTGTGGACTGCGAACATTCGATCACCGATCATATCCCTTGTACCTAAACATCCCCCATTGAATATCCGTGTATTCCTATCCTCACAATATATACACGCACACGCCCATACGCACACACGCAAACACACGCATGCACTCGCACGCGCTCACTAAGATCATGTACGCAAGGATGCGAAAGTGTTTTTCAATCGTCGAACCGTTGGTAGGAGTGTCGTCGTTACGTAATCAGTTGCGAGTCTCTTAGAAATAATGAAGTCGGCCAAGTGGGTGTCGTTTGGAGTAGACATCATGCACTAGCTCGAACTAACTTGTCGTTCTCCTCACCTTTGCGTGTGTGTTCTTTCTTTTTTCTGGAAATCAGGCTTGGGGGAAGGGGGGGGGGGGGTTGTTGTATTGTGCTAAAGAGGATCCGAATGCGCGAGTAGTTTGAGTTACGCTTCTTCAAGGTGGAGTGGGGTGGCGGGCAGTGATTACGTTTACAAAAGGAACGCTGCGCCTACGAGATTTAATCGAATAAAAGAGTGGAATCAGTGCATCCACGTGCCTACACACGTGCGCAATCCCGCGTACTCAAATCCGTCTACTCAACCCATGGAAAAAAAAAGTATAACATTTAGATTGCTGCTACCACCTTGCCTATTACAGCCCGTCACTTGTGCTAGATAGAATGTGTTCTCGAGGGTTCCTTTATGCAAGCGAGCTGAGTCGCGACGGTCGCAAGCACTCACATTTCATTGCAGTCTAGGTTGGTTCATTGAGGTAACATGGTTCAAACTAAGCGGTATTTCAGCTGCTCTTGTTTTTTGACCATTGTTACAATTACAGATGTCCGAGAGACACCCGGGCGTCTATGTTGGACTCTAAATGGCACACAAGATATTCAGTTGCAGTAATAAATTAAGTGTTCACTTCTATACATAAAAAAAAACTTTCAGCCTTTTCACTTTGGTGAAGAAGGAAGACCAGCGGAGCTGTACAATCGAAAGTAATGGCCGGCCGCAAGTCGGTAAGCAAGAGTGGAAAGGCTGCCGCCATCTATGAGCGACGGCGGCAACCAGATACGTGGCTTGCCTCCGTCGCTCATAGATGGCGGTAGGTGCCCAGAGTTCGATGTCTTCATTTCTTTGCGGGGACACGATCCTGGGGAAACTAGCCCTCAACAGCTCCGCTGTAAAAGAAATCCAACAACAGTACATGATTGGAACAACTTACTAGCTGAAGCTGTTTCTGCAGCTTTTTCCTATTTTTTTAGTCACCTGCAAACCTTACTGGCAAAGTATTTACCCTACAGCATGACGCACTTTAAGGCCCTCAGTCTAGCCGTCGTACTACACTGGCTAAATTGCTAATCTACAATGGGTAACAAAGCTGCAATCTTCTGGCAGACTAAACTCGTGCTGAATGAACAACTAACATCTAATTTGTTTGTTTTTATTGACCCCATTGCTAGGCAGAAAAAGGGCGCATCGGTAGCCGAAAAAAAATTGGCTTGTGTGTATGTTTATACAGCCTAGAACTTGGTCTGCCTCAACGAGCGACTTGTCTCCCAGCTGTAGGTGAGCAATGTAACCGGTGCAGTACAACCGCTAGCCTGGGGTCTTTAACGTGCACCACGCAGTAGTGATACACGACCGCACGCCGGTACGATGCTCATCCAGATCGAAACGGGCAGGGGTGGGGATTGAACCATCGGTAGCCGAGCGTGTTGACGCATCGCAGCTCGGAGCACGTGGAGCGAACGCTCATGCTGAATCCTGGTGTGACGATATGGACGGGACTTAAAGGAAGAAGACGAGGTAGGGGAGGTGCGCGCAGACATGGGCCCGTGCCAGAGGACCGAAGGCAGTGACGGAGAATGAACGCATCGCGACACCGGTGAACCAGACAACCACGTTAAGCCCCGGACAGGTGTCGAAAGGCCTGTGGGGGCTGGAACCAGGCTTGCTGGGGATCTCTGCCGCCTGCTCGGAGTCCTCTCCATGAAGAATCAACATCCAGGCTCATGGCTGCAGTGTTTTCCAAGAGCGAGCGGCGCCTTGTAAGCGCGGAACCTCCCTGACTAACTTTACGTGGACTTGTACTTAGCTCGTGGCGCTTCCCGCGATTCTTGATTCTATTTTTAGAGCGCAGCTCTTAGGCGCCCGTTTCCGGCTTGAACGGCGTCGCCGTCGCCGTCGCCGTCGCCGTCGGCGTAACCGCGCGATGCATGATGGGTAATTTTCCCCGCTAAATTTAGCGGAAAATTTTCCCCGCTAAATCTAGCGGAAAATTTTCCCGCTAAATCTAGCGGGAAATTTTCCCCGCTAAATCTAGCGGAAAAATTTCCCCGCTAAATTTAGCGGAAAAATTTTCCCCGCTAAATCTAGCGGAAAATTTGTCCCGCTAGATCTAGCGGAAAATTTTCCCCGCTAAATCTAGCGGGAAATTTTCCCCGCTAAATCTAGCGGAAAATTTTCCCGCAAATCTAGCGAATTCCCGCTAAATCTAGCGGAAAATTTTCCCGCTAATAGCGGATTTCCCGCTAGTGCGAAACTCCCCCTCGCTCGAGGTCACGTGACCCCCCCCTCCCCAAGGTCACGTGACCCCCCCCGTGCCTTCCCCTCTCCTCAAGAGCTGCGCTCTAATTCGGCGTTACAGGGAGTTGTAAACGGCTTTCATTTTAGAGCGCAGCTCTTAGGCGCCCGTTTCCGGCTTGAGCGGCGTCGCCGTCGGTCGCCGTCGGCGTAACCGCGCGGTGCATGATGGGTAATTTTCCCCGCTAAATTTAACGGAAAAATTTCACCGCTAAATTTAGCGGAAAACTTTCCCCGCTAAATCTAGCGGAAAAATTTCCCCGCTAAATCTAGCGGAACATTTTCCCCGCTAAATCTAGCGGAAAATTTTCTCCGCTAAATCTAGCGGAAAATTTTTCCCGCTAAATCTAGCGGAAAATTTTTCCCGCTAAATCTAGCGGAAAATTTTCCCCGCTAAATCTAGCGGAAAAGTTTTCCCGCTATAATCTAGCGGGAAATTTTTCCCGCTAAATCTAGCGGGAAATTTTTCCCTGCTAAATCTAGCGGAAAATTTTCCCCGCTAAACTTAGCGGAACATTTTCCCCGCTAGATCTAGCGGAAAATTTTCCCGCTAAATCTAGCGGAAAATTTTCCGCGCTAGATTTAGCGGGGAACTCCCCTCCCTCCTCGAGGTCACGTGACCCCCAGGCCACGTGACCCCCCCTCCCCGAGGTCACGTGACCCCCCCCGTGCCTTCCCTCCTCCTCAAGAGCTGCGCTCTAATTCGGTGTTACAGGGAGTTGTAAACGGCTTTCATTTTTTCTTGTAAATAATAGCTAATAGTAAATAAAAGCCTTCAGATTGTTGCCGCGTAAACACCATGAGGAAATGAAAGCTATAACTTATAAGTTACAACTGGAGAAGCCAGCCGGAGCGTGCTCAACTAATTTTTCGAAACACGAAACTGCTACGCGAGACAAATTTTTTCATACTGTCGGGAAAATTTAAATTTGATTGCTACAAAGTTTGGATACGTATCTGCTTAGTCGGTACACCATTACATTAGCAGCGGATGACCATAAGCGCTGATCTTCTTCGACGCTCATTCATGAAAAAATTGCGCCACTAAATCACTGTGCCTGAACTCATTGAGCTTGCGTACGGTCATTAGGTGCATGAACCCGCGGAAAGCCATTTGGAATTTTCTGATCGATGGATATACCGCGCCTGAGCCAGACGGCATAATGTTAGCCCATTAAAAAAGATTAAAATCGAATGATGTTTTTTAACGTTTTTTTTTCTTTTCCTTTTTTTCAATTGCCCCAGTCTTCTATTTTCTCTTACCTGTTTTACTTCTGTCGGTGCGTGTTTCTTGGAACTTTGTTTTCTTCGTCGACCCTAATACAGCTATCTTCCGCAGCGCTCAGTCGTGCCGGGTGATTTCCGGCCGCTCCGAACACGATCTTTCACGTAACAGAACCAGGCGCTATCATTTTTCTCGAAGTATGCATTTTTCATTGGTTGTGCGCAGACAATATGTAGCCAGTGGCGGTTTAGGTCCTACGTGCCCCTGCATTTATTTTCTCAAATTGTATTTTTTTCACCTTAATTTTATGGAACTTACTCGTCCGGAATATTGTGTCCAGCTGAGAGAAAAACAAATGTCCCGATTAATAAAACCGTTCATATTTTTTCCCCTTCCGTTCTCTCAGAAAACATTTAGCGGCTTCGTTTGTGTAATCAGTTTGTGTAACCATCACTATCCGGCGTCCTGTCTGAATATATATCAAAAGACTGAGTTTCGTTGCTGTAGTGTGCGTTTTCCTTTAACGCAGAATGTGTTGTATGGCAGGCACCTAACCGTATCCTGTTAGGTGCCAGCAACGAAAGTCGACAGACCGACTGTCCGGCGAACGCTAACTCAGCGCTCGTCTCCTCACTGATTGGAGTCCACTCCAGTACCAGCCGAACCTCTTCCTTGAGTGCCTCCGTGTTACTCCCGGCGGGGGTAAAACATCACCAGCCGTATTCACGAAGAAGCAAAGACTCAGAAGCGACTCGACCCTGCGGTATTCACGAGCGCGAAGCAAGGGCGTGACTATCTAGTGCGGAGTAACGTGCGGAAGTGACGTTAAAAGATAGATCACGCATGCGCGTACTTAAATGCCACTGCGTATCGCGCAAAAAACACACACAAAAAAACAACACAAACACACACACTAATATTTTAATATTTATTAGGAAAAATAAAATGTTATAATGAGGGTCTGATTGTCCGGGACAGAGTTTTACAAAGAAAAAATAAAACGCAAGGGAGAAAACACGAAAGCCACATTGCCAGCGACATAAACAAATATGAAAGCGTCTGTAAATGCGGGCTTTCTCATCGTCTATAGCGCCCTGCTGAGACCGCTTTAGCGGGATCTCTGACTTCTGAACATCTCTATTTCCACAATATTTGGTAATCCAATTCTTTCTCTATGTGGCCCCCAGCGTTCCAAGAGAGTAAGTGCTTCGTATGCGCTGGCGGCCAGCAGTGATAGAAGTCGGCCATGGCGCTGAGCCGCCAGTCACCCACTAAACACCGGCTCAACTAACCGTAACCCCCACGACTAAGATATTTTAGTCACCTTCGAAGTCGTCCGGGGCGACTAAGCCCTAATCATGATCGGTGGATAACGGGTGCTTACTTGGCTGTGATTACCACCTGTCACGTGATCATTTTAATCGATGACGTAGTTAGCGGTCAAAATGGCGCTATACAAGGAAGGCTCCTGTGCGCTGCCATTTTGAGCGATGCTGGCGCCGCGTTACGTTTCCGCCATACTGGGGTGCTCCAGGGGCACGTCATTGGGGAATTGGGGTGCACGATGACAAGATGGCGGCGTCTGGTGTATCCAAGGAGGTTATATAAAACTTCCGGAGTGGCGGTCTCGCACTCCTCCCATTCGACCGGGTGAAGCCAGTTTTGCCGGTCGGCGGCCATCTTACTCAGGGAAAAAGAGAGGCGGCGCTGGAAGGGGCGCTAACAGTGCTTTGTTGCTTTTGGGGCTGCGTATTACAAGGAAAACAAAACATTTTTTTTTCTTTTAAAGGACTCGAAGACACGCTGGATTCGTTTTTCTCGGATATCTTACGACCTTTAACTTTGGAGCTACTTCCGAAATATTACAGAAGCATCTAGTCCGAGTAAAAGAACCAAAAGATGTTTCCTTTTTTAATATGGTTGTAAACAAGAAACTCACGCCTTTATTTTTTGAGCCCGTTTATTTATTTGAAGTACTTACATAAAACATAACCCTCTAGTATGATCAGGTGAGTATAGTAAATTAACTAAATACGCTGAAACAGCCATTGCTCCCCGGCAGGCTGCTGATAAAGGCCAAATCAGTGAAGAAATACTAAAGTTTTTCACAAAACATTTATCAAACGCTCAAATGATTCAATGCAAACTACTGTTTCTTCACATCGACTCGTTATCGAGTTGTATTCAGCCTATGTAATGTTTCCGTAATGAATACATGGCATACCTCTCATGATCGCGAAAATTCGTGCACATGAACTATACCACCGAAACCGGTACTTTGAGAAATTAGAGTAATAACAAGCTTGCGAAGATAAAGTTGTTTATAGTACTTGTTTTGCAACTGCACGGCTGTTATAAATGTAGTCTCGAGTTTTAGATGCAGGTAACTAAAATACAATATAAGCGTTCACAATCGCTATAGGTACTCACTGCTTTCCGCAGGTATGCTGGAAATGCGGGGAACACAGTTGGAATGCTATCCGCGGTCAAAGTCTTCTCGTTTGACCGCTTGTGTCAGAGCAAGTCATCTTTGAAGTATACCGAACACAGAACATCAGTATTCTTAGGCGACCAACCATCCCCCGCCGAAGAGCACGCTCGCACGCAGCACGCCGAGTGCTGTCTTTCGAAAACATGCGACGTGTAAACATGTTTAAGGCTCTATTTTGCCTTTCAAATGCACGTAATTATCGAGCTTTCTCTCGTAATCCTGCTCACATACAGTAGTAAGCTATAGCGAGCGAGCGAGATTCGTGGCAACGTTCTTGCTGTATACTTACACATGAAAAGTAATTCCTGGCGTTTTCACGCGATTTACGCAGCCGAAAGCGACGCAGAAACTCATCATCGCCTTCGAGAATGGCTGCAGTTGCTTCACAATGAAACGCCGCACATGGAACGCCGCACAACACACAAGAAACCTCCTTGGTCGTACTACGCCGGACTGCGTCGATCCGTTTTCTGCCCTAAATAAGATGGCGACGGTCGGTGTTTTTGGCGTCAGCTACGGGGTAGAGCGCCTCCTCTACTCCAGAAGTTGTAATATAACATACTTGGGTGTATCGCCAACGGCCAGCGTTAGCGACACGCTCTTTTGGAACGCAGGAGGAGGTATCCACACAGAATCGTAGCATCGAATATTGTAGGACGGGACATCTTTAAGGGTTGGAGCTGACTTTATAACGATCGCAGCCTCTGTTCCAGCACGTTGTGGAAGCCAGAGCTGCCGCCAGCGCGGCCGTCGTTGATGAGCACTTTGAGATTTTAGATATTAAAAAAATATATATATTTGTTACTGGCTTAGGTATTTTACTTAATTGCTTGTGCGGTTTCGCAGTCGAAAAAAACACCTGCATGTTTTGTAAATATTTTTTTTCTGCGCTCAGTGGTGTAT
Source organism: Ixodes ricinus (assembly GCA_037355805.1). Taxonomy (NCBI): domain Eukaryota; kingdom Metazoa; phylum Arthropoda; class Arachnida; order Ixodida; family Ixodidae; genus Ixodes; species Ixodes ricinus. Next base: position 184,914 of record JAZHYW010023992.1, read on the forward strand.
GTTTCAGAATTTTTCAACATTGCACGACAAACAACGAACGTCCTGGCTGGAGAGTAAGTCCGCCTCACCTCGGCGCGCGGTCCGAAGTTAAGTCAGGATCCCACTTGCAAAGGTGTATACTCCGTTCACCCCTAAAGCTGAGACTAGAAGCTCCGCCTTCAGCGCGAGCTCGCGCAGCTTCTGCAGTGCTTTGGTTGCGCGTTCACACTTGTATTAGCAAGGGCAGAAAGCTCGAGGTGAAGGCGGAGCTTCTAGTCTAAGCTTAGGGGTGAGATGGAGTATAGTCTCATCTGGTGAATACGGCTGCACATGACATTGGCGCTCTGCTCTGTGAAACTATATATAGCGCGCTCCGGGCTTCCACACAAAAAGAGCGCAAGAAAGAACGACAGAATACCAGAAAAAAAAGCAGACTCCTTTGCCACAATCGGTTATGGCATAGCCTCCTCTATACTCACGAAGCCTGGCACTTCGATGACGGATGCCATAGATTGCCCGCGGTCGCAGATCTAGAGCGCGAGGATCTGGTAGCACAGCATTTCTGGGAGTCTGGTATTCAGCGCACAGCTTTTTGCAGCGGCAGGGACCCGAAACATGGTTTTAAACCCGACGAGGAAAAGAAGCGGTAGACAAGGAACGCGAGAAGCACGAGCGGACATTCCATCGCTCGGTGACAAGTGTATTTCGGCGTCTCACCGCAGCGGGGCGCCCGTTACATGACCTCTTGTAGAGTGCCTTCATACACAGCGCGCTTTTGCTTGAGTGGTGACATCTCGGCCATTTTTAAGCCGAATCGTTTCTTTATGCATTCTGAAGTACGCGCAATCCGGTGTCAATCAGCTCGAGCGCGTAGCTTTGGCTGATGCAGAGACGCCATTTTAGCGCCCAAGTCACGCACCGAGTGCGCGAGAGCGTCACGCGCTGAACATTCCGTGCAACAATGGATGTCTTCACCCTGAGACAGACAGACATGTAGGCACCCTAGACTCTTGTCTGCCACTCTACCTTTTCACTTTCGGTGGCCACGTCTCGTGACGATCTGCCAGGCTTTGTCAGTATTAGCGGCGAGATTAAAGCCCCACGATATGCTTCCGTTGGTCTTGCAAGTAGCGTCAAATGCGCGAGCGCACGTGGCCCGTGTCTCGAGCGGCCCTTGAAGCAAATGGCGGCGCAGCACTGAAATGAGCGGCCCTTGGAAGCGAATGGCGGCGGAGCACACGCTCGTGGCACGTGTCTCGCGCATTTCCACAACAATGGTTGGCGATACTTGTAAAAAACGCCGTTATCAAGGGGCTTTAGGCGAGATGTTTTGGTGGTGCCCTCTGTGGTTACCTCTCGTGACGTCATTATCTTGCGAACAACAAGTTCGATGGTGTTTGTAATGAGCATGGTGGAAGCTTAAAATCATAGCGCTCTGAAACCAACACTGCTAACACCGTCAAAATTGAAGTTCTTACATTCTTCTTATTTTTGTCGATTAGAAATCCTTTGCCGACGTCATAGCCAGCATTCGGCCAATCGTGGAAGGCCCACCACAGAGACGCTTTGGATCGCACACGTCACTAATAGAGGAGGCTATGGTTGAGGTAATTCCAAGTATTTGGTTCTCTTTTGCCGCGAGCTGGTGCCAGGGCACTGCTCGATGCAGCCGCATTTAAATTTTTCTGTTTTCCGCACGCTCCGTCTGCTGCGTTTCACACTCCAACATGCTCTGAAAAAGTCGCATTTATACCGCAACCGCAGAAGACAGCACCCACAAGTAAGACATCTTCGGAGCGCTCACGCGCTTACCTTGCAGGAGTACAGGGCTCCTTGGCGCTATTCAGTCTCCAAACGTGTACGAATAACAAAAAAATGAGACGGGACTAAAGTTGGAGAACACAACACCGTTTCAAAATTCAACTGCAAAATTTATTTTCATGTGTCTTCTTTACCTAGGCCACAACTCCTCAAACTACGCTAACGCCAACAACCGTCAACCCCCAAACAGTAAGGTGGACAAGGTCCAACGGTCACAAAATTTCCCTTTCCCCGACGCACCATCCTGACCTCGAAAATTTAAACAAAGAAAATACCGAATCTCAATGTCCAACACAATCGAAGGCATACATATAGACAAACTCATGTTTAAAAACAAACCCGAGCGCCCCTACCGGACGTCACCGGCGCCGCGTATGCGCTGCGGAATGTAAGCAAGAAGCTCGATGTTATCGGCGTCGGTGTGAGTCCCCGGGCTCATTTTCGCGTTGGAATTGTTGATTCTACGTCTTCCTGACAATGTCTGACTACTTTTGCGGCCTCAGCAAAATTAACGAAGCTCATTACACCGCAAAACTTTGCGTGAAAGATGTGGCGATTCATTCCGCGTGGACACCGTAGAATGGACGCTGAAGCCTGATTCGCATGATGAGATTCTGCTCGCTATTTTCAGTCATAACGTCGCTTGAGCTGCAAAAGCGTGAACCGTGGCTTAGATGGTCGACGTCAATACTGAAAATCGCCAGCAGAATTGGACCAAGTGAATCAGGCATAACAAGTCGGTGATATCCACTGGTAACAATTATCAACATCTCCTTGTATCTACTGCTTACACCAAGCCTACGTACCCCCAATCAACCGTCGGTCAATGTTTGGTCTACGGGCTACTGTCGTTTGAACGAGCAGGCGACAACAAGGAGAAACGTTTGAAAGAGCAGACGACAGTTAGAACGATCAGGCGGCAGTTTGAACTTGAAGACGCACTGAGCGTAGTCCACAGGTGGTCCGTACAACTTGGCGGTTTTCCCACGTTCATGTCTGAACAAAACAAGTCAACCTGACGACAACCAGTATCCGTGAATTCAACCCAAAGTGCTTCCCGCACAAGCAATCGTGGTCCGACCGTCGTCTGGCTTTCCTTTTTCACGGCCCCTATCCATGCTCTCGGACGAACCGAGCAGGCAGAAAACGCATGAAAACTGTCCTTCAAACCGTTCCCGACTCTTTTGGTACAGCCCCAGTAGCGGCATTTTGACGAGAAAGCAGATTTTTGTCTGATTTCTCCCAAAACAACACGGAAATGCACGTTCCTTATGGTGACTTCCGCCCACAGCCCCAGACCGCAAGTGCGCCCGTCGCGCCACCGCGCCGTGATAGTAACAGAGCTGAATTCGTGTACACAGTTTCCAGAGCCTGGTATACGAATCGTTTGTTTTATCGCTCTTTGAACTGGATATTTTCTTTGCCAAGATACTTCTACCTTCGTCCCCTGCGGAAAACAATTGGCACTCGTCAAGGTGTTTCGCAATTTCAGAATTCGACGATTTTAAGGGGAGTTACGCGCTCGTCACTCAATGACGTATAATGACAAACAGAAGTAAGGCTATCCTCAATTGAAACTAAAGTTGAGCGTCTCTCGAAACTCGAGCCTGACCTTGAAAGATGCGAGAATTATGTCCAGCTTTAGAAAGAAACGTCACTGCAATGGCTGCAAGCGTTGACGCGCCTTGAAAACCAGAGCCGACATAACAACCTCATTGCTTACGGTGTGGCGGAAGACTCTATGGAATCACCCGTTTTGTTGAACGAGAAAGTGGTTACCGCAATTTTCGACAAGAAACTAGGTGTGAAGGTATCAACGATAGAGAAAGCACACAGGCTTTGGACACATCTCGACAATAAAAACGCGACCAATATTAACACGCAAATTTTCTTCTCTAGACGAAAAAGCTGCACTTTTGAAGGCGCGTTCAAATTAAAGGGTACAACGGTGTTTCTGTCGAACGACTATTCAATAGAAATAAGAGAAAAGCGCCGCCATCTTTGGGCATACGCAAAAGTTAGAAAATAAGAAGGTATCGACAAAGTAAATCTAATATAAGCTTGTAATTAGTGGGAAAATGTTTACCCGGAACAGTGAAAGAAAGGAGGTTGTCCCTGTGCAACATAACTTACGTCCAACAAATGCTACAGACATCTTTGTGAAAGGAAATCACTGTGATGGTCGTGAATTGTAGAAGCGTAAAAAATAAACTAGAAGTATTATCGGGTTTACTCCTATCTGTTCAAGCCTATATTATTCTTGGGACTGAATCATGGCTTGATGACTCTGTCTTAGAACATGAAGTATTCCCTAGTGTAGTGGTTTGATGCACGTTTATTAATTGGATTTAACTGGATGACATCTTGATAAACAGAAGGCACATGGTTCCATTCTCACGCCAGGGATTCCGTACGGGCATACATCATTTGATGTCCGTCACAATCGTTCTGCTGGAGCTTTTAAAACCGAAACGGAAACAGAACACTACACGTCTACCCCTGTTCGGATATAGTCCCTGGAGGGAACAGCTAGCACTCGTCAACAAGTCTCTTTGGTTTCGACCGATGCTGCCTCTGTGGACGAGATGATGGCTACGATGTCTCTGGTCTGGACGCTGTTGGCTCGAGGATCGAATCTGGACCTCCGTTGTAGCTAGGCACTAACATTGATTCCGGACCTCCAACGTAGCTGGGTACTCGCAGCTTCCTGAAACAAGTTTTGTTTCTGCATACTCGCTTTCCCTCTTTGTTTGCAGCGATGACGGTGCTTCCCATGGCTATTATTGTTAAATGTTCTGTATCGTACACTGACTGAAGTTTTCTTTTTGTTTCACGCTTCTTGATAACTCTCTCTCCCACAGAGAAGTCATGATGTCATGCATGTCTGCGTCCGTTGGCATAGGCTTTGATGCTGTTCTTTTTCTGATCGTCCGTTGTTTTAGTCTTTTGCTGTTCATTGTGGCATAACGGCTGGTAGTAGCCCTTTTACTTCTCTTCTGAACATCATGCTGTACAGTGTGCGCCCTGTAGTAAGGTGTGGAGTTTGTCGGTAACTGGCGAGGTATGTGTCAACTTCTCCCTCTAGGTCCTTTACCTCTAGGTGAGCAGTTTGAGTGATCTTTACGAGTTGTTTCACGAACCTCTCTACTGTTCCGTTGGCTTGTGGCCAGTATGGGGTCACTTCACGGTGGTGAAAGCTGAGTTCTCGTGTCAGCAATGTCATGCCCTTGCTGGAGAATGGTGGGCCATTGTCAGATTTTACGATGTCAGGTGTCCCAAAGAGGGCAAAGATTTTTCTGAGTTTTGGAAGAACTTGCTCTGCTGACGTTGATCGTACCATTTCCACTACTGGAAATCGTGAGAGTTCGTCAATTATGACGAGTATGCGTTTTCCTGATGGTAGGGGAACATGGAGGTCCATTGCAACCTCCGACCAGGGTCTCTCTGGAAGTTGCGTCATCTGCTGCGGTTCCTGGTGAGATTTGTCATCACAGGCCTGGCAGGCCATGCAGGTCTGAATTGTGTCTGTCGGAGAGCCTGTCCATTTTGGGAAAACACACTTTGCTTCTGAAGAGTTAAGGGAGTGTTCTTTTGTGACCGCTTGAACCTTGTCCACGTACCTGACTGTGTGTGAGGTTGACGGTTGTTGGTGTTAAGAGAGAGGATTATTTTGTGACCGCTTGGACCTTGTCCACCTGACTGTCTGAGAGGTTGACGGTTGTTGGCGTTAAGGGAGAGGGTTCTTTTGTGACCGCTTGAACCTTGCCCACCTGACTGTGTGTGAGGTTGACGGTTGTTGGCGTTAGGGGAGAGGTGTTATTTTGTGGCCGCTTGAACCTTGTCCACCTGACTGTGTGTGAGGTTGATGGTTCTTGGCGTTAAGGGAGGGGTTCTCTTGTGAGCGCTTGAACCTTGTCCACCTGACTGTGTGTGAGGTCGACGGTTGTTGGCGTTAAGTAGACTTCTGCCCGCTACTTGAAAAGTGTAATCGATTACAATTACAAATTACCGAGCCTAAAATGTAATGAATTATCGTTAGAAATTAATTTCGCTGAAAAAAAAACGGATTACTTTACTCGTTACGTTACGAATTACTATTACGTTACCTTTCCTATAGAGTAATCAAGAAAACAATAAGGACAATGTTGATATATTCAAAAATGTTCTGCAACAGTACTTTCCATTTCGCATACGCCCGCATTAAGGTAGTCCTTGTAAAAACAAAATATTGTATTTAAGTGAAAGAATGTAGGTGGACTCCGTTCGCCTGTAAGCTGACAAGGCAGCGAACGCTGCAACCACACCCGCCATGCCACTAGCTTACGGCGACCGGAAATGATTTCTGGAATTCTGCCGACAAAGCTAGCGGTGCGCATGCTCATTAGCAGCTTCCACGTCCGCTAGGAGATTCGTAGGTAATGGGTAATTTTAGTAGATGGCTTTCAAGGGTCTGCTAGCGCTACGGGAGAGCGCTTCAGAGCATGCATCGAAATGGCAGCGTGAGCACCCGCCACAAAGAGCGTGGCCTGAAACCACGATCAGCTAAAACTCTCTAATGAACCGATCTACGAAAGCTCCTTAGCGTAAGCGCAACGTCTGAAGGCTGCGGTCTCGTGCCTGTAGCTTTGACGCAATCTCAGCTCATGCATGAACGGAGTATTAGCCTCGAGACCCAGATTGAATTGTGTGGAAGCGTGCTCTTATTTATCCGTGGTTCTCTATGAAGGTCGGTTCTCACATGCAGCAAAGCGCTGATGTCGCGCTCCTCACGTGCCGTCAGCTACTTATCGTCTGGCTTGAGCAACAGTTTTGACGGTGCGATACAAAGCTGGTGAACGCTCCCGTCAGCACGCGCTTAGCGCAGAGGTAAGCGCTACGCTTGTAGCGCTCCGCTGCATGTGTGAACAGGCCTTGAAGCATGTGGTGATTCTATCTGTTCACAATGCGGGTGGAGACAAATGATCCATACAAACGGCACAAAGCACGGGCAAGGGTATTCGCAACTTTCAGCGATGGTGGTACCGCAGTTGTGAGAATCGCGCACCCTAGCTCTGGATGATTGGCCTCATAATAAAATGACTTGCCTACACCTTCCTGGCGTTAAAAAATAACGTAAGGCTCTAATACTGCTTGTTTATAGTAAAACTAGAATTACTTACGCGTCGCAGACCGAGCCTCGTACCGCTGTTCTACGACGATCATCCAGATGACAGCCATTTTGATAGGCACCAGTGCGCCCCTATAGGTCGTGAAAGTTGCGAATTGTTGTTCCGAACCCACAATAAGCGCAGTGTCTCTCTGAGCATGTGCTGACAAACAGCGGACTCGGTTAAAAAGGCCGGTGAACGTTACCCTTAATACTTTTGCTTGCTCCAATATACCGCCGCGTGGGGACATACCATCGGGGTCAATCTAAGGTTGAGGATGAAGTCGTGCCTTTCCTGCACACGAAGCCGGTGGTCGCCCGGCACGATTTGTTGGACTTGCTCAGAGCTTAACTTTTCAGAAAGATTGGTACCAAAACCAGATGCCAATACACTCGAATAGAATGAGAAACAGTACAAGTTATCAACCTCTTCAAAATGGAAATAGTACGTCGTTAATACAACCTAATTCGACTTTTTCCTCCTCCAACACCCGACGCAGTTCATGGGCAAACTGATACTCAAGTATATATACAGGGTGTTTCACGAAAGGTGGACAAATATGATATTGCGAAAACTACCCATCGCACCAAAATAAGGCTTGTGTCGTTTTGGTCCTAGCCCAGGGACCTATTTAGGAAAATTATTAAAGTTCGGGATAATTAAGTTGGTAATTATTTTCGCGTATTTTTTTATTATTTAGTTTAAGGGCATGGTTTTAATTGGAAACGTGCTGAACATCATCGAAAAACACTAAATAAAAAAATTGGAGTGCGAGAGAAGGCGCGTGCTGCATTTTACAGCTTCCTGAAAAACCGCACAACTTCGACGGGTTTTAAGTTTCGGTTTGCAATCGGAGCGCTTCTCGGCACCGACGGCACCGCGTCCCGTGGAGAAATAGTGCAACCTGCCTCTGCTGCGCTGTCATCGCGCGGGAGAGCGAAGCGGTGAGCAGCGTCGGTACACCGTAGCGACGTACCGGCGGCTTTTCGCAAAGTTTCACCTGCCAACAACGCCTTTCTGGTGTGTATGAAGGACGTATCGCCTACCGCATCGACTGCACAGCAGCCCGACAGCAGACGGCTACCCGAGAGTTCGCAAGTGAGCAATTTTTCGTCTTTGCACGCCGCACCACGCCAAGAGGCCCAGCTAGGCCTAACCGTTGGGCCTGCCGCCGCCCTGCCTGCGGGAGGCGGCACAGTGGAACCCCCACGACCAACGCCGCAAGAACACAGCCTTCCAGATGGTCACGATGGCATCACGGAAATGACTGATGCGACGGAGGGTCCTTCGTCGCTTAGAACGTATACGCGGAAGAGGTGCCGCTTGACGGTCGACGACGCTGCGGACGACGCCGACACACTTGAGACGGGGACGCCGAGCCAGGACGAAGGTCTCATGAACGGAGAGGGGAACGCCGCGGACGACGCGACGATGGACGAACACTTGGAGGACCACGGGTGGACTCTGCCCGGGAGGTGGCGGCGCCCCAAACCCCCGCGAGGCTCGCACCTTCCTCGTTTCGACTTGGAGAAGTTTACCGTCATCATTCAACCCACAGGCCCGGTAGATCTGACCAAGATCTACGACTCGACAATTTACCGCCAGTTGCTGGAGGCGGCAGGAAGTCAAGTAAGGGAAGATTTACTGATTTGTTCGAAGAACCTCAAAGCGAATGCCATCGTTGTCAACATTCACGATCGCACAGGCATGGAGAACATTCTGAAGCTCAAGGAGCTGGAGACGGACGAGGAAAAATTAAGGTGAACGTCTACCATGCGACAACCGGGGCTATGCCGAGGGGCGTAATCCACGGTGTGGAGCCCGGAAAGACTGCAGAAGACGTACTACAGAACTCCCACGCTGACTTTCATGACATCACGTCCGTGAGACCACTCGGAAACAAGGGCACTTTTCTGCTGACGTTTGAGGGTGAAGGAATTCCACGTGCAATCAAGTGCTTCGGACGAAAGAAATTTGTGCATGCATATCGCCCCACGGCAATCGTCTGCAATAGCTGCCATATGCTTGGACACAAGTCGAACATCTGCACGAGGCAACACAGGTGCGGCACCTGCGGAGAAATCAACAATCCAGAGCACAGGTGTCAGCAGCAGTTTTGCGTTAACTGCAAGGCCGAAGACCACACGGCTTTCAGTAGGGAATGCCCGGCCAAGCTACAAGCCGACAGGAAACGACAACAGCGAGCGAGGGTCCCTGCTGCGTAAGGGCCCCGCAGGAGCGACGACAAGCAATAGGTTCGCGTTGTTGCGCGAGGAGGATTTTCCGTCGCTGGCCACGGGAAGCCACGGAACGACAGGCCTACCCTCCACCTCTCAGAAAACTACAGGGACGCCGCCATCGACACCCGATCACCAGCGACGACAGATGTCCTCGTTTGCAGAGGCTGCGAAGCGGCCCCGAGACACGCACAAGACCACCACCAGCAAGCTACAGGAGATCAAGAAAATGGTGAGAGAGCTGCAAGAGAAAGAAAGGAGGCTTTCTGAAGAGGCGATGCAAGCACGGAAGCAGATAACCGCGGCTTTGAAAGAAATCGAAAGACTTGAAAGATCAACGCCGCCGCCACCACCGCCAGCGTCCGTCCCACAGCGGCCGTCCAGCGGGAAGACCGAAGAGGCGAGCCAACCAGTGAGAAACAGCAGCGACAAGGGATCTGCTGAAGCCACACCGGTGAGAAACGGACCACTGCGACCGCGCCGCGGAACCAGGATGTCGCAACCAAGGGGAACGCCACACCGACGATGGAAGAGGCCATGAGAGAGTTTCAAGCACAGATGCTCCAGGCAATGGCGCAACACGCACAGAGGTTCCAAGTCATTGAATCCCTCCTAGCACAACATGGACTCATCTGCGAATAAAGGAAAAGCGAAGCCTGCAAGGCAGGAAGGCCCAGCGAGAATCATTCAATGGAATTGCAGAGGACTGCGAGGAAAAGCAGTGGAACTGGGCATGAGACTGGCGGCTGAAAATATAGACGCAGTGCTGCTTCAAGAGACAAGGGGCGACGGGGTTAAGCTACGCGGCTACAAAGGTTTCTTCTCGCCGTCGATCTCGCGCAGGAAGAGGAACAGGATAGTCGTCGAAGCGCAGGCCGGGGTATACCTGCTGGACAGAGGGCTGGACGCGGCGCAGATTGACACGAGTGAATGGTGTAATGAAAACCAGGAAATTGTAGCAGTACGCACGGAGATTGGGACAAGACGGCTCATCTTGATCTCGGCTTATGTGAGACCGGAAGGCAAAGGGAGGGACGGAGACAATGACTTCTCGTGGATGATAAAGCTCAGGAGGGCCTACCCGAATGACGAGATGATTGTGGGCGGAGATTTTAATGCTGCGAACGTGGACTGGGGCTATGCGAAAACGTCACCGAGGGGTCGACAACTGGCCGATGCATACGAGAGAGCCAACCTACTGATGGTGAATGACCCGAATGTGAAAACGAGGTACGGGACAAACCGAAGATCCGGGGACACCACACCAGACCTCACCCTGGTCACACCCAGAGCAAGGGCGACGTGGAACCTCTCAGATGACCCGTGGGGGAGCGACCATTACCCCATCAGACTCGAGCTGATGGGAGTCAAGCGTACAAGGGAGAAGAGAATCACCAGGACCACGCTCTGGGACAAATTTAGAGAGAGCGAAAAAGTAATGGAGTTAGCCGGATCGACCGACACTTTCACAGCTGCCATGGTACAAGCGACGAAAGCGGCGACAGTGGAAAAACTGGTGGACATGGATACCCCGACCCCAGACACGCGACTTCTATCCCTATGGAACCAAAGAAGCGTCGCCCTGGATAAGTACCGTCGAACGAAGGACCCGGAACAGCTGGCTCAAGTGAACAACCTGACAAAGGAAGCGAAAGATCACGCGCGCAACCTGAGTACCGAGAACTGGTTCGCACTATGCGAGTCCTTTAATGAGCACACGTCGCTATCAAAAGCATGGGCGGTATGTAACGCCATGTTTGGCAAAAAGAAGACTACGCACACGATACAGAATATGGCACTCGGACTGGACAAGACTATAGAGGAGATCGCCGAGGAAATTGGCCCGATCTACTTCCCTCAGCCGACGGTGACGCCTGAGGCCGAAGTTTACGAGCGCGAAGAAGCGGATCCTACGGACCCAATCAACGCCGACTTTACCGAGTGGGAGATGGAAGCGGCGATCGCCAAGGGAAGAACACAAAGCACACCGGGGCCGGATCTCGTCTCCGGGAGCATGCTACGGAATCTGCCGGAGGGAGCGCGAACTCAGCTGTTGAAACTCATCAACGATGTGTGGAGGCGCGGCGAGTTACCGGCCGAGTGGAAACTCTCATGGGTGTCCCCCATACCCAAGGCTGGAAAGGCATCCAACGTACCAGAGAACACGCGACCGATTTCACTCACGTCGGTCTTGTGCAAGGTGATGGAGAGGATGGTGTTGGCAAGACTGGACTGTATGTGCTCAGCAGTGTTTAGCCAAACCAAGATCCTAAGACGTTTTAGATCCAAAAGAACACGCGAGTTGTATGAAGCTCATACAATTTTGTCTCGTGGGGTGGTGTGCATCAGCGCCCCATCGATCGCCTTATCTCAAAAGGAACGTTACTACCTTAATCTTATGACTTGACGAGAACTACTTAGCCTGCAATCTCATGTTCCTTTTCGTCTCAAACTTCATCTCCTTTTTTAACATCTACGATATCAGTGCGTACTTCAACAATTTTTTAATTTTGTTTCTAAATTATTGCTTCCTTCTTTCTCTCTTATTTCTTACGTGTTTTTTTTCACTCACATATCTCACCCCTTTTTCATCCATTTTATTTTGTAATTTTTACGTATAACAACTTTGAGGGTGTACTTTTCTCTTTCTTTTATGCTATAACATCAGTAACTTCTTTCTTCTCCTCCTTTATAGACTATTAAATGTCAGTTGTCAGTTTAGCGCCCTTCCTGTCTACTTCGTCCTTCCTTCCTTGCTGTTTTGCGCTATTTTACTCAAGATGGACAACCAACTAGCCCGCCAGCTCATCTTGTTGCAGTTTCTTTCTACTCCAACGGGCCCTTTTCCACGTGTTTTTCAACAAGACTATATTTCTTTTTATGTTAACGCGATCGCCTTCTCAACCTGCAAGGCCAGGTACTACTCGGCCGCCATCAGATATGGAGTGGTTCCACAAGACCTTCAATCGGTGTTCGGGTCGGCGAGACCTTCACAACATCACGCCAGAAGGATCTGCAGGATCGTACGCTCCGAAATGTGGAGGCAAGTGAGATTTTACCGAACTTGTCTTTGGGTACTAGCTGGCGGTGGAGATTCCAGAGGTGGACAAGGACGACAATACAAGTGTCTGCTTGAATCGGCATCTAGAGCAACGGAATACCTATGGTGGTCGTATGTACCTCATATAAAAGGTCTCCGGAGCCGAAACAAAGAAAGCAAAGCACAAAACCTGACTATTTTGGGGGACACTTCCCTGCCAGCAGATATATGCAGAATTCTAGAAAAAGGACCAAAATTCTGCACTTCACCAAAAAGACAGGGTATACAGCTATTGTCCAACGTATATGACATAGCTGATAAGGCACATGAAGATGTTAGACCACGTTGTATTGAAGACTGCGTGGATGTACTATTAAGATCTGGGAATGGTAGTGACAGGAGGTTGAACATGTCTCGTGTGGTAAATTACTTAACTGAGAAAGATTTAAACCTGTTAGAGTCGGACAAAGAAGGAGGATTTGTTGTCATCCCCAAATCAATTTACCAAGAAAAGGCTATAGCGGCCATAGACAAAAACTTCATCCAATCAAGCATCAAGACCAAAAAGATGAAAGCCATGGCACTCCAATTATGCACTAAGCTAGAATTGACATCAATGAAGAAGATGATTACGACTGCCACAAAGGTCCACTTAGACATGTTTTTCACTGCCAAAACACACAAAAAAGAATGTCCGTTCCGAGTGGTAGTGACTGAAAAAGGTTCGTGGCAAGGGGTGTTGTCACGCTATCTAATGCAACATCTGTCTAACCTCAAACTAAATGATCCATTCCTGATTCCTAACTCTGAGGCGGTTATACATCACCTACAACTGAACGATGCAACGGTACGATACGGGTTTTCACTTGATGTGGAGGACCTTTTTTACTCAATCCCACACAACAAGCTGTTTACAGCTGTCAACGAATGTATCGAGACCAACGGGATAACGAAATTTCAAAATGAATGTGGAATACAAGTAGAATCCTTCCTAGAACTTTTACGGTTCTACCTATCCGCCACCGTGGTAACGTATGAAGGTACGTCTTACCTGCAAAGAAAAGGCATATGTATAGGGTCTTGTGTGGCACCAGTCCTCTGCGACATCTTCCTTTCAAAATGTGATCGCGCCATCGATAATGCACTCACCAAAGGGCAAGTTTCACGCATTTTCAGATACGTGGATGATTATCTAGTGCTCCTTTCAAAGAGACCCATGGCAAATGAAGCTCAAGTAATCAACACCATCAAATCCACTTTCTTGAACGAAGGGCAAGGGCTCAATTTCACCCATGAGACTCCAACGGATTCAAATCTTCAATTTTTAGATCTTCATCTGATGTTCAAAGACAGGCACACTTGCTGGAAATACTCACCAAGAACCAAAAAAGGCCTGCTTCAGTACGACTCAGCTCACTCAAAAATTATCAAGAGAGGAATTGTCAAAAGCACAATGAGTGCAGCCTTAAAAAAGTCGTGCACACATTCCGCGGCTGAGAGTCTTCAAGCTCAAGTGCAGCGCCTCAAGACATCTGGGTTCCCGAGTTCGATTTTGTTTGAAGTCGCCGAATCATTACTCACCAACAGTGGACAACGAGAGCGCACACGAGAGAAGAACCAACGACCAGCAGTGCTGCCATACATTCATCAGATTACACACAACTTAAAAAAGATCGCTTCTAAATATCAAGTACAGGTGGCACTCTCTGCACCAGATAAACTTAGGCGGTTGTGTCCGAGAGTCAACCATCTCCAACTACAGCAAGCTGAGTGCAAAGTGAAACATCAGACAACAATACGTCGACTGCCAACGAGGAGTGGTGTACGAAATACCTTTCACCTGCGGCAAAACATATGTGGGACAAACAGGCCGATGCATCAACGATCGCTTACGAGAACATGCCTTAGCCTTGAAATCGTCACCAGCCGGCCATCTTGCAATACATGCAAGGGACTGTATGTGCTCAGCAGTGTTTAGCCAAACCAAGATCCTAAGACGTTTTAGATCCAAAAGAACACGCGAGTTGTATGAAGCTCATACAATTTTGTCTCGTGGGGTGGTGTGCATCAGCGCCCCATCGATCGCCTTATCTCAAAAGGAACGTTACTACCTTAATCTTATGACTTGACGAGAACTACTTAGCCTGCAATCTCATGTTCCTTTTCCGTCTCAAACTTCATCTCCTTTTTTAACATCTACGATTCAGTGCGTGACTTCAACAATTTTTTAATTTTGTTTCTAAATTATTGCTTCCTTCTTTCTCTCTTATTTCTTACGTGTTTTTTTCACTCACATATCTCACCCCTTTTTCATCCATTTTATTTTGTAATTTTTACGTATAACAACTTTGAGGGTGTACTTTTCTCTTTCTTTTATGCTATAACATCAGTAACTTCTTTCTTCTCCTCCTTTATAGACTATTAAATGTCAGTTGTCAGTTTAGCGCCCTTCCTGTCTACTTCGTCCTTCCTTCCTTGCTGTTTTGCGCTATTTTACTCAAGATGGACAACCAACTAGCCCGCCAGCTCATCTTGTTGCAGTTTCTTTCTACTCCAACGGGCCCTTTTCCACGTGTTTTTCAACAAGACTATATTTCTTTTTATGTTAACGCGATCGCCTTCTCAACCTGCAAGGCCAGGTACTACTCGGCCGCCATCAGATATGGAGTGGTTCCACAAGACCTTCAATCGGTGTTCGGGTCGGCGAGACCTTCACAACATCACGCCAGAAGGATCTGCAGGATCGTACGCTCCGAAATGTGGAGGCAAGTGAGATTTTACCGAACTTGTCTTTGGGTACTAGCTGGCGGTGGAGATTCCAGAGGTGGACAAGGACGACAATACAAGTGTCTGCTTGAATCGGCATCTAGAGCAACGGAATACCTATGGTGGTCGTATGTACCTCATATAAAAGGTCTCCGGAGCCGAAACAAAGAAAGCAAAGCACAAAACCTGACTATTTTGGGGGACACTTCCCTGCCAGCAGATATATGCAGAATTCTAGAAAAAGGACCAAAATTCTGCACTTCACCAAAAAGACAGGGTATACAGCTATTGTCCAACGTATATGACATAGCTGATAAGGCACATGAAGATGTTAGACCACGTTGTATTGAAGACTGCGTGGATGTACTATTAAGATCTGGGAATGGTAGTGACAGGAGGTTGAACATGTCTCGTGTGGTAAATTACTTAACTGAGAAAGATTTAAACCTGTTAGAGTCGGACAAAGAAGGAGGATTTGTTGTCATCCCCAAATCAATTTACCAAGAAAAGGCTATAGCGGCCATAGACAAAAACTTCATCCAATCAAGCATCAAGACCAAAAAGATGAAAGCCATGGCACTCCAATTATGCACTAAGCTAGAATTGACATCAATGAAGAAGATGATTACGACTGCCACAAAGGTCCACTTAGACATGTTTTTCACTGCCAAAACACACAAAAAAGAATGTCCGTTCCGAGTGGTAGTGACTGAAAAAGGTTCGTGGCAAGGGGTGTTGTCACGCTATCTAATGCAACATCTGTCTAACCTCAAACTAAATGATCCATTCCTGATTCCTAACTCTGAGGCGGTTATACATCACCTACAACTGAACGATGCAACGGTACGATACGGGTTTTCACTTGATGTGGAGGACCTTTTTTACTCAATCCCACACAACAAGCTGTTTACAGCTGTCAACGAATGTATCGAGACCAACGGGATAACGAAATTTCAAAATGAATGTGGAATACAAGTAGAATCCTTCCTAGAACTTTTACGGTTCTACCTATCCGCCACCGTGGTAACGTACGAAGGTACGTCTTACCTGCAAAGAAAAGGCATATGTATAGGGTCTTGTGTGGCACCAGTCCTCTGCGACATCTTCCTTTCAAAATGTGATCGCGCCATCGATAATGCACTCACCAAAGGGCAAGTTTCACGCATTTTCAGATACGTGGATGATTATCTAGTGCTCCTTTCAAAGAGACCCATGGCAAATGAAGCTCAAGTAATCAACACCATCAAATCCACTTTCTTGAACGAAGGGCAAGGGCTCAATTTCACCCATGAGACTCCAACGGATTCAAATCTTCAATTTTTAGATCTTCTTCTGATGTTCAAAGACAGGCACACTTGCTGGAAATACTCACCAAGAACCAAAAAAGGCCTGCTTCAGTACGACTCAGCTCACTCAAAAATTATCAAGAGAGGAATTGTCAAAAGCACAATGAGTGCAGCCTTAAAAAGTCGTGCACACATTCCGCGGCTGAGAGTCTTCAAGCTCAAGTGCAGCGCCTCAAGACATCTGGGTTCCCGAGTTCGATTTTGTTTGAAGTCGCCGAATCATTACTCACCAACAGTGGACAACGAGAGCGCACACGAGAGAAGAACCAACGACCAGCAGTGCTGCCATACATTCATCAGATCACACACAACTTAAAAAAGATCGCTTCTAAATATCAAGTACAGGTGGCACTCTCTGCACCAGATAAACTTAGGCGGTTGTGTCCGAGAGTCAACCATCTCCAACTACAGCAAGCTGAGTGCAAAGTGAAACATCAGACACAATACGTCGACTGCCAACGAGGAGTGGTGTACGAAATACCTTTCACCTGCGGCAAAACATATGTGGGACAAACAGGCCGATGCATCAACGATCGCTTACGAGAACATGCCTTAGCCTTGAAATCGTCACCAGCCGGCCATCTTGCAATACATGCAAGGGACTGTATGTGCTCAGCAGTGTT